>WNWK01005372.1:0-37500 GCA_009830355.1 Cherax destructor
AAAAGACAAAGAAGGGAAGAGAGGGCTTTGATACCTGAAGTTCTTATGGAGGGGGATTCCCCTTCCAAACAATAAACTCTCCTCCCTCTTCCCTCCTCGCCTTCTTCAATACATCAACAAGAGTCTTCAATAAAGGTATGTAATGTTTATATTTATTTCTCATTGTTTCCTGTATGTAAAACTATAGTTATTCTTTAAAAAATAATTTTTTTGTGAATGTTTTTGGGTGTCTCGAACGGATTAATTGGATTTACATTATTTCTTATGGGAAATATTACTTCGGTTTTCGTCTATTTCAGATTTCGAGCAACCTTCTGGAACAGATTAATTACGAAAACCGGGGGTCCACTGTAGTTCCACACAGGGGGTTGATGAAGAAAGTATCCATACTTACTAAAGGAGAAATTATCTCCTGGGATGAGGCATGGATGACCAATAGGCAACAGAGTTTGCATAAATGGGAGAAATCAGATTAAAGACCTATTGTAAGTGGTGTGCCAGAGGGATCAGTATCGGGATCTTCATTGTTTACGGTTGACATGGACAACATAGATGAGGGAATAAATAGGGACATAAGTAAGCTTGCTGATGATATTAAAATAGGCCATCAAATTATTTCTGATGAGGGCACTAGAAAGCTACAGGATGACCTGGATAGGGTGGTGATGTGGTTGGGCAAGTGGCAGATGCAGTTCATTTCTGAGAAATGTGAGGTTCTAATCTTAGGAAGAGAAAATAATTATGTATGTCTCCTATAAGCTAAATAATCTGACTCCTAGTCAAACTGAATGAATTTTTTTTTTTTAGTAGTTTTGGGTTAGCAAAAATTAAAAGCTAAGACAGTGGGGTACAAGTATCTGCAACAAAGCAAATAGAATTCTTGGTTTCATATCAAAAACTATAAATAATAGAAGTCCTAAGGTTATACAGTACTGTACTTCAACTTTGTTCAGGGTACAAAGTCCATTGGTTACAGAATTATCTGCTAAGATCACAGACAAACAATAATATTTGTCCTCAGTCACCATTACCAGACACCTAATTTAACTTACTAATAGGGCACTAAGTTAAATTGAGGGCTTATGTATAATCCCCTATGATTTGCTCCAAGGAATATGTTGAAAATGAATGCTAGAGTTTGCATTCTAAAACTTAATGACAAAATCAAAGTAAGCAAAAAACACAGGTATATGGGTAAATTACTAGCTAACCTCTAGCTCTTTTCAAGAGAAACCATGATACACTTCTCAAGTTGGTTCTTAATTAGCCAAACTGTGGTTCCTAAGTTGAACTGTATGCTACTAGCACCAACAGCCTGAATGATTAGGTTATCAACCAGGATGTCTGGTCTGGGACTGGGCCATCTGGATGACCCCCAAAATAGACAATTGAAAGGTAACAGGTAGACAAGCTGAACAATGACAAGAGCATGCTGTGATGTCTGCTGAGTAATACTATAATATACCAGGAATTAACATGAGTGTAAGAGAGAAATAAAAGCATTCTGGATTCCAGGTTTTCTTTTATCTCTTTAAGATAGATAGGCAACCACATTCCTGAATGCAGGAATCATTGAGCAAATCCAATTTGAGAACCTGATCTAAAGCAATATCTTGATGGCAAATTTCTGGAGACTTCCAGTTTATTATAATATTTGATCAATGGGAGAGTGAGGCTGTCCTTAGTGTACTAAATGCTCCAGTATGGTAGATAGTGTTTGGCAACATAATATTAAAGAATAGAAAACTATAGTATAAAAGTAGAGAACCAAAACAAAATTTTACTTTGAAAATGCTGTACAAAATCAGGTGACATTTACGTACAGTATTCTATACATTTTGAAAAGCCCCTGATTATGCAGTGACTAAAACTAAAAATCTAACGTATTTTTAATAATGATATGTTTAAGAACTTTTTTAATTAAATACATTATCTTTTAACTATTGTTTCCTTTTCCACAGTTGTGTATGTGCAATGCTCAGTACAGCTCTTAGCCAACAAGTTTACCGAAGAGGAATTCCTCTGGTAGCCTTTTTACGCTGCAACACTAATGTAGTGCGTCCTCTCTGCAGTGCAACCGGGCAACACCAGTGTAAAGAGAGTCAGATCATTACCACCAGTAAGCCACTTCAGAATGGAAATAGCTTTCAAATTATATATAAATTCCCGCACATAAGGTTGGCTCGTTCATTGTGTCGGTTGAAGATACATCAAACTGCTCTTACTTGCCTTGCTCTTCCTGCTGCTGGATATTTTTCATATGTAGGACTCTTAGGGCCAGAAAGTTTTGCTGGTGTTGTTGCCATTAATGGACTGGCATTTGTCATGCTATATGTTATGGGAGAAATATTCCGAAAGATAGTTGGTCATGTTTACTATGACACAGAAAGTGGTTTAGCAAAGGTATCTCATCTAAATTTTTGGGGAAGTCGTAAGGATATATACATCCCATCCAGTGATATAGTACCAATTACCGACACATCTGATAATCCTGCTGACATTTATGTTCACTTGCTAAGATATTCGCAGCCCAAATTCTCTCTGTTCCTTTTCCTCAGATTTGGTGGCATCATTGATCACGAGAAATTTAGTATTGTGTTTGGCAGTCTTAAGCCTGAGCAACAGCTACTAAAAACTGAAAATCAGTCAGAAAAGTGAAATTTAAAAGCATAATTACTTATAGTATAGTACAGTACTTATTAAATGTGGAAGAGAAGATACTGAGTAAATCAATTTGCATAAATCATTATGGCCTTAGATATGTAAACGTTTTTGAAAAAAAAAAGGTTTAGGCCATTTCAGAAGCATTGTATAAGGTGTTGTGTGTGCAAAAACTCAACTCACAAGACAATAAAAAGCATGCTAAGATAGTTCACCATGGTATCCCTTGAACTGAACTCAAGTTTAGATGCCCTAGTGGACCAAGATGAGATCAATCATGCAGTGGTGCAGCAGCTGAATTCAGTGTTTGGTAACAACCTTAAAAACCTTGAGAAAGTCTCAGAGCTTGTGCATGAGCTGACCAGGACAAAGGATGAACTGGAGAAGAGGGTAAGTAGTTTCAGCATGTAGCAATAATGTATGTATATTTTGTAATATTATAGTAGAAACATATGAGTCATACAATGCTAGTCACGGCATTATGCCAGGTGAGCACTCCGGCATAATGCTGTGACGAAAATCAAAGGCCTACCATACAGCTTTTTTTTTTCGTTAGTGCATTATGCCGTATAGCAGCCGTTAGCATGACGTCACAGCCTGCCGCCCCACTCCACAGTGACTCCTCAGTGCTCATGTGGCTGCCGTGGTGAGAGGAAGTGCAGCACTTTTGTCTCTCATCTGCTCCATCTTTTGTCTGGTGTTCCCTTTGTTTTGGGGCTATACATGTTTGATTATGGGTAAAAGGAAGTCTTTAACACCTGAAATTATAGCTCAAATCATAGGGCTTCACAAAGCTGGGCACCAGATGAAAGAAATAGTGGAGAATGTTGGTGTGTGTGAGCGTTCAGTGAGGAACTGGGTGCAGCGTTTCAAGGCTGGTGGCGGTGTCGAGTTACTGTCTGCCAAACCTCGGCCTGGCCCCTCGAAGAAGACATCCGTTCGTACCTTAACTGTGTTAAAGAAGCAGTTAGAGAGTACACCTGAGATAACTGCTAGAGAATTGAAAGAAAAGAACCCATATCTTCTCTCAGAGATGTCTGGAAGAACTGTTAACAGTTGTGTGTCAGAACTGGGCTACAGTAGTCACTGCCAGGTTAAGAAACCGATCCTCTCCAAGCCACAGAAGAAACAGGCTGGATTATGCAAAGAAATATCTTCACTGGACTCCTCTACAGTGGTCTTAAGTACTTTGGAGTGATGAAGCAATCTTCACTGTCACCTGTAACCGTGGAGGACGTGTACCAGCCCAGAGGTAGTGACCTGCTAGACCCACGCTACACCTGTGGGACCACCAAACACCCATACTCGCTCATGGATTGGGGGTGTTTCAGTGCTCAGAGTGTTGGTGAACTCATTGTGTTTCCCAAAAACCAGTATAATTACCTAGTTATTGTGTGACAATTTACCTGAGGCATTTGACAAGTGTGGGGCTACAGTTTTTATGCAGGATGGTGCACCGTGTCATACTGCCAAATCTGTAGTTCAGTGGCTTAAGGACTGTGAAGTGAGGTTCTTTAATGACTGGCCGGGCAATTCCCCAGACCTAAACCCTATTGAGAACATCTGGGTAATAGTGAAACGAAGTTTACTGGGCAAGGATATCAGTTCCATCCTGCGGCTGGAGGCTGCTCTACATGAGGCATGAAATAATATACGTCCCCAAACCGTCAAGAATTTGTGGGAGAGTCTTCCTACATGGCTGAGGGACGTGATTAAGCATAAGGGACACAGCACCAAGTATAAAACCTCAGTAAGTGTGCAAATATGTATATTATAATCTTTCATGGTATGTGTTTTGGTACGTGTGGGGGGGGAGGGGCGGCATAATGCCATGACTAGCACTGTATATAAATTAGATATTTTTGTATGTGCATTTAACTAACTATGTAATTACATTATAACAAAAAGAGGCTTGAATATAACATAGAAGGAAGTTCAATAATTTTTGACATTAGTCCGGTTATTTTGGCCACCGTAATTTTATAAGAGTACAACCTTATTTTAAATTTAAAAGACCCCAATTTAACTGATTTTGGATTTAAGACAAAATCAGAATTGTCTGTTATTCTGAATTCACAGCTTGGAGAGTAGAAGGTGTGGGGTTATGTAGGGTATAGCCGAGATGGCTGAGGAGGGGTTGTGGAGGCAGTGTAAGCATTTAGAGAGGATGGAACAAAATAGGATGACCAAGAAGGTTTATAATTTTATGGTGGAAGGAAGGAAGAATGGGTAGTTGTCCCAGAAAAGGTTGTAGGATGGGGGTAGAGGTGGTTGAGTGCTAGTGGCTTGAGCTTCCAGAAGGTTCTTGTGAATGTGTTCAGTGAGAGTGCAGGCAAATGATTCTAATGTAGGGGACAGTGAATACAAGAGGCCCCTCAGTGTTAGTGACTACACATTACTGAGTTTTGAATACCTTGTGCCAGTAAACTTGGAGAGAGAGAATGAGAGAAAGAGAATATGGAATGGAAAGGAGGAACCTGACTTCTTATGGCTTAATGTGCTTGTGGAGTGTGAGCAAGTTAACATTTAAGAAGGTATTCAAGGAAACTAGTTAGCCTGACTTGAGTCCTGGAGCTGTAAAGTCCAATGCCTACACTCAGAATTGTGATGTGCGTGCATTTCTGGCAAGACAGCTATTGAATGAATGATGGTGAATGTATTTTCTTTTTTTTTGGCTACCCTACCTTGGCAGGAGATGGTTTGTGTGATTAAAAAATAAAAGATAACTCACTCAGTTTTGTTTTCCAGTTACGCTTTGCCACTACAGAAGCTCCAGACAAAATTACAAAAGCAGTCAAAGCAGCTGAAGAGGCCCTAAAGAAAGAAGAAATTCTTGGTGCACAATGTGATCGTCTTCACTACCAGGTAAGTGGCACTGTACTACAGTTTAGCTCCATCCACTTTCTCTGTACCTTATCATTTTCATTTGCAAATTAAACAAATTGATGGACACACACTTTTTTTTTTTTTTGTACAGTAGACCGTTATATTACACAGTTTTATTTGGCATGTTTTGGAAACTCGCAAAATGCTTCAGCAAGCATTTGGTGATGAAGCAGTGGGTCATACACAGTGTTTTGAATGGTTTTCTTGATTCAAAGCAGGATTAACTTCAGTTGAGGATGATGAAGACTCTGGTTGTCCATTACTGTTAAAAACAGACGTCATCATTGAAAAAGTGAAGAAGGCTATTCACGATGATCGTTGTCAGAGTATCCAGGACACTGCAAGTGCTGTGGGACTTTCTTATGGGTTGTGTCAAAGCATTTTGACTGAAAATTTTAACATTAGGCGAGTGGCTGTGAAATTTGTGCCTCACTTGCTGACTCAAGATCATAAAGATCATTGTTTTCTGGCCCAAAACAACAAGGTGGTTGTCACCCACTCTCCTTATAACCCAGAGCTAGCCCCCATGTTTTTACAACGTGGAGGAGATAGATGCAGAATTGCAGGTGGTGCTAGATGCCATTAGAAAAGAAAAGTTCCTGAAATGTCTGAAGTTGCAGAGGCACTGGGATCAGTTTATAACCTTCCCAGGAGAGTACTTCGAGGAAGACAACTTCAACTAGGGGATTAGGCAAGCATGTGTATTTTTTTAGGCAGTCCAGGAAGTTTTTGACAACACCTCACATATTTAAAGTTGATATTAATCATTTTTAATATTAGTATAACTTAATAGAGGTACAGTATATAATCAGATGAGAACAAATTTTTAACTGTAGCACATTTTTCTTGAATTATCAACAGCCAACACTGCATAAATGAAATATTGAATTGCACAAATAATCCTAACAGTAATTGCCATTACTACACTACTAGTCAGGCTAAAACTCTAATCAGTGCCAGCATGAACATTACAGTTTTCAACTATAATGTTAGATCATTGAGTAAACACTATGATGACCTCATTGCATTAATGAAGTCTAAATGCTCCTATAACTTTCATTATTCTTACTGAAACCTGGCTCAAACAAGATTTGACAGACATATTTACCATACCTGGTTACACAGCCATACATAACTGCAGGCCTGACCAATTAGGAAGAGGCACTGCCATCTACTACTCAGATGAACTGGAATGTATGAAATTTACTTGCACAAGGAAAGACAATGGTGAATATATAATAGCTAAATTCACATAAAAAAAAAAAAAACCTATAACAGTTGGAGCAGTCTACAGATTACCACACACAAGTATGTACTTACACTTTTAGTGGTAACCTTAGAAACATGATAACTGAGTCAGAGTTGAATAAACACCACCTGATACTTACAGGAGACTTCAACATAAACCTCATCCAAGCAACTGACCCTCCAATAGCTGATTTCACAAACACTATGAACAACTGCTTGCTACTACCTTCTATAACTAAGCCAACAAGAATCTCTAAGACGAGTGCCTCATTACTTGACCATATCTGGACCAACACGATATCTCCACTACAAGCAGGTATAATCACAGACAACACTGCAGACCACTACCCCACCTTTCTCATAACCAACTTATGTAAATTGCCTCAAGACTCAAGAAAGATCTCATTTCGCCTGCATGATGAGCCATTGGTAAATAATTTAATATTGATTGGCAGAGAGAGAGCTAGCTGACAGCAATAATATTGACAAAGATGTCAAATTTTTTTTACATAAAACCCAAAACCTCTGTAACATGCATTGTCCGATCAAAACGAAGCAGATCACAGCAATGAGACTAAACTGCCCATGGCTAACAAATAGTATCCTCAAATCCATTGACAAAAGCACCAACTTGAAAAACTGTTCAGATTAGGCTTGATTACTAAAGAACTGGCTAAACGATACACGTCAATACTTGCAAAACTAATGCGAAAATCAAAACAAATGTATTACAAAAATAAATTTATTGAAATAAAAGGTGATGTGAAAAGGACCTGGCAAACCCTCTCCAAAATTTTGGGCTCTAGAAAACTGTCTAGAAACAGAGAGATAAACTTAACTAAACCAGATGAACCTCACATTCAGCCTATAGACATTAGCCAACAAATTTAATGTCTTCTTCTCTACTGTAGGATCGAAGCTAGCAAGCAAAATTCCTAGCTCAAATACCCAGCCGAAAGACTACCTCACTGGCAGCTACCCAAATACTCTATATCTAGCTCCAACTAATTTTACTGAAGTCTCACTCATCATTAAATCATTAAAAAAAAAAGCAGGAGATCTAAATAATTTGCCACCATTCATATATAAAAAAGCTGCTCATGTGCTGTCACCCTTTATTGCAACACTGTTTAACAAATCTGTAGAGTCCTCAACTTTCCCATCCATAATCAAGACAGCATGGGTTACCCCAATCCTCAAAGGAGGTGATCCAACTGATTTGAACAACTATAGACCTATATCAAACTTGCCCTTATTTTCTAAAATATTTTAAAAAATAATACACAAATGACTTTACTCCTACCTTATATCCAACAACATATTTAACCCCTGCCAGTTTGGGTCTAGACCAAAAAAAAGTACAAATGATGCTATTATGTATACAAATGCTTGAACTAATATATACGGCCCTAGATAAAAGTGAATATCCTCTGGGGCTCTTCATTGACCTACGGAAAGCATTTGATACAGTGGATCACAATCTCCTGCACCTAAAACTAAATCATTAAGGCATCAGAGAACATTCCCTTGATTACCTAAAATCTTATCTTAACATATACGCAAATGGAGTCAACTCTACTATCCAGCCTGTAGCTGTTGAAGTACCCCAGGGTAGTGTCCTAGGCCCACTACTCTTTCTCATCTACATCAGTAATCTCCCCAATGCATCTCAACTCCTTAACCCAGTTTTATTTGCAGATGACACTACTTATGTCTACTCCCACTCAAACCCAGCTATACTTAGAAACACTGTAAACAACGAGCTACTAAAAATATATACTTGGATGATGACCAACAAACTCACTCTCAACAGAGAGCCTTAAATCTTTCTTTCTTTCAACATGTCGGCCGTTTCCCACCGAAGCGGGGTGGCCCAAAATGAAAAACGAAAGTTTCCCCTTTTACATTTAGTAATATATACAGGAGAAGGGGTTACTAGCCCCTTGCTCCCGGCATTTTAGTCGCCTCTTACGACACGCATGGCTTACGGAGGAAGAATTCCATTCCACTTCCCCATGGTGATAATAGGAAATAAGAACAAGAACTAGTAAGAAAATAGAAGAAAACCCAAAGGGGTGTGTATATACATGCTTGTACATAAATGTGTAGTGAGACCTAAGTGTAAGTAGAAGTAGCAAGATGTACCTGAAATCTTGCATGTTTATGAGACAGAAAAAAGACACCAGCAATCCTACTATCATGTAAAACAATTACAGGCTTTCGTTTCACACTCACTTGGCAGGACGGTAGTACCTCCCTGGGTGGTTGCTGTCTACCAACCTACTACCTAGAAGAGCCTTAAATATCCAACTTAATATATCGATAAATGGTTTCCCAATATCAAGACACACTGAGGGTAAATTTCTAGGTCTTCTCCTTGACTGTCATCTTAAATTTCATTCCCACATCCAACATATGTCCAAGAAAATTTCCAAATCAGTAGGTATCCTTTTGAAGATACGATACTATGTACCCCAAACAACACTCCTTACCCTATATCACTCTTTAAATATCCCTACCTCACCTATGGTATTTGTGCCTGGGGATCAACCACAACCAACTACCTTAAACCTTTAATAACCCAACAAAAAACTACTGTGCGGATGATTACCAGCTCCTGTACTAGACAGCACACTCATATTCATATACAAAACATTAAACTCCAATATAAACCCTCCACTTAAACTTCTCCTTGATACACACACAACCCGCACCCGGGTTGTGTGTGTATTGTTCCAGTCACGGTATTGTGCCTTTTTTGTTATTCTCCTTGATAGCTACAACAGAACGCACAGTCACAATACAAGGCATAAGGCACTCTTCAACATCCCTTGTGTCAGTCTCATACTGCAAAAATGCAATGCACATAAAGGTCCTAAAGATCTGGAATTCACTACCTGAACAGGTAAAGGATCCCTTGACTAATAAATTGAAGACTTTGCTTAAAAATCATCTCATCTCTCAATACTAACCAAACCAACCAAAACAGCTTCTAATCAGTTTGAAGCAACTCTCCTAAATACTGTTATGTAGATTATATGACCTCTAGTCTATTAAACATCTGCCAGTCCATGAAATATTACTGTTTAAACCATTATTTGTAATATTGTTTGTATTATGTGCAACTTCAAGATTATTATTCTTAAAAACCTCCACCTTGATTACCTCGCATTAGTATTAAGATTAAATAAAGATTTTTAATACAAGTTAACCACTCTTATCTTGTCTAGATTTAGGTAGTTATTATGTACTAGGATTAGTCTGCCCGAAATGTCCCAATATGATAGTGGCTTTCTTTGCACTTAGCAAACCAAAATTGTAATACACATTGTAACCTTGACAAAGAAATAAAAAAAATTTCTTTATCTTTTTTTTTATATTCAGATAATTACTGGCCTAAGTTTTATTTATATTTTAAAATAGTACGCATTATAATTAACATACGTAGTAAGTTTTGACATTTAGTTGAAAATTAAATTGTCCTTGAGGTTTTAAAGAAAACCCATCTTGGAGAAATTAAATGAAAAATCAACTAAAGAGGCTTAGCAATATAGTACAGAATAGGCAATGCATTACTGGTATTATATTTATCATTATAATGAACTTGATCATCATTCTGAATACTTGCTATAGATATGTATTCACAGGTAACCGGTCACGTGCAAAAATATGGCCAGCTTCTCGATGACATAGGTCCAGGAGTTCGGCAGGTGCGGGAATTACAACGTGTTAAATTGTACCAAGACTTTGTCAGTGCAGTCGATGGACAGAGGTAAGTGATTATCTCTCCAGTAGTGTTCTGAATGAGGTTTAAGCAAGTGTTTTGAAAGGATGAAAGGAAATCTTCAAGGCACTGCTATGCAAGACTGCGTAGAGAATGAGAGATACTACCAGCCTGAACAAACACCAAAGTTAATGCTTTGGATTTTTTTTTTCAACACACCGCCCATCTCCCACCAAGGTATTGTGACCCAAAAAATAATGAATCAAACAATTGAAGTCTTAAGAAGCATGGAACAACAATTATGACCCCACTCAATAATAAATTAAAATGCATCCTTATACAGTGGACCCCTGGATATCGGTCAGTTCGGATATCGGCCAAATTGGATTTTGGCCGCTTTTTTGGTCGAAATTCTATCCTGGATTTCGGCCGGCAACTCGGAAATCGACTGTACATATTGGACTCGTCCACCCGCCCAGGATGCCGCGTGTGTGAGTCAGTTCTGGTTGTCTCTCTGTGAGTGAGCCAGAATGTGCCCTCGACAAGGATTTTGAAGGGTTTGAGGCTGACCCTGATCCTGTCGACCCTCTGCCTGTTGTGGAATCTATTGTGTCTTTGGGGAAGTCCATGGGGTTGAAGGTGAGTGGTGAGGATGTGGAAGAGTTGGTGGAGGACCACAGGGAAGAGCTAACCACTGAAGAGCTGCAAGACCTTCATCTGCAACAGCAACAGACCACAGCTGAGGAAATTGGTTCAGAGGAGGAGGAAGAGAGAAGGAAGAAGGTGCCTTCTTCAGCGATTAAGGACATTTGTGCAAAGTGGAGGGAGGTGCAAAGTTTTGTGGAGAAATATCACCCTGACCAAGCTGAAACAAGCCATATCTGCAACATGTTCAGTGACAAAACCTTGTTCCACTTTAGGCAAATCTTAGAGATGCCAGAAACAGACACCTCTGGACAGTTTTTTTGTGAGACAGAGGTGCAGTGACTCTCAAGCTGGTCCTAGTGCCAATAAAAGACAAAGGGAAGTAACCCCGTATAGGGACTTAATACCTGAAATCCTTATGGAGGGGGATTCCCTTCCAAACAATAATCAGTCCTCCCACTCTCCTCCTCCCTATAATAATAATAATAATAATAATAATACAGTCATACCTCGGTTAACGATATTAATCCGTCAGAGAGGGCATATCTTTAACCGAAACAATCGTTAACCGAATCAATTTTCCCCATAAGAAATAATGGAAATAAAATTAATCCGTCCAAGACTTTCAAAAGTAGTTAAATAAAATATTTTTTAGAACTTTTTGACATTAAATAATACACAATTTAATGAACAATAAATAAATACACATGTAAATATTGTACAATAACATGTCACTTACATTTATTGAAGAGTTATTGATGTGTGGAGGACGGGAGGAGGGGAAAGGATGGAGTATAGTATGCTAGTGTTTGGAAGGGGAATCCCCTTCCATTAACACTGCAGGTACCAAGTTCTTTTCTGGGGTTACTGGCCTTTTTCTTTGAATGCTACACACTCTGCATGAGTGCTACACTCCCTGCAAGAATGCTACACTCCCTGCATCCCTGCTTCACTCCCTGCATGAATGCTACACTCCCTGCATGAATGCTACACTCCCTGCATGCCTGCTACACTCCCTGCATGCCTGCTACACTCCCTGCATGAATGCTACACTCCCTGCATGCCTGCTACACTCCCTGCATGAATGCTACACTCCCTGCATGAATGCTACACTCCCTGCATGCCTGCTACACTCCCTGCATGAATGCTACACTTCCTGCATGAATGCTACACTCCCTGCATGAATGCTACACTCACTGCATGAATGCTACACTCCCTGCATGCCTGCTACACTCACTGCATGAATGCTACACTCCCTGCATGAATGCTACACTCCCTGCATGCCTGCTAAACTCCCTGCATGAATGCTACACTCCCTGCATGCCTGCTACACTCCCTGCATGAATGCTACACTCCCTGCATGAATGCTACACTCCCTGCATGAATGCTACACTCACTGCATGAATGCTACAATCCCTGCATGAATGCTACACTCCCTGCATGAATGCTACACTCCCTATCACAGGGCTGGCACTAGGAACTTTCTTTGGACCCATGGTAGCTTATTTAGCAGTTGCAAGCACTAAAAACAGTGGAATAATGACAATATACTGGTATGAATGCGTGGGTGGAGTGGGTGGTGGTCGCTCTCGCTTGTAAACAATAGCACACTGATGCTCCCTGGAGTGCGCGCTCAGCTGGGCGCCACGTGGACACGTCCGGTACGAATGTCGTTAACCGAAGCAAACCGTTAACTGCAATCATTTTTTTTACGTCAAAAATATCGTTAACCGAAAATATCGTTAACTGACAGCATCGTTAACCGAGGTATGACTGTAGTTTATTTGGACATGATACAAAGAATTACAATGGGTTATGAGATTACATGAGGTGTACATGCCAAAAGCCCCTAATATGCAGAGCATTGTGGGCAGACTTAAAATTAACTTAAAACTAAATGGTAAGAATTATAGTAAATAGTTTACAATATAAGTATAGTTGAGTATTTAAGCTATGAAATTTGAACATAGTTTGAACATGACATTTTTGAAACATAATAGTTTTATAATTTTGGATCATTTACAGTTTTATATGTCTTCATAATAAAATTATTAAATCAGATTAAACAAATTATATCAATAATTTGTGTTGCAATAACAAATTATATGGTCATTAGATGAGTTACAAGGAGCTCAAGGGTACATGAGGATGAATTTCTTTATATTAGGTTGTATTAATTATAACAGGTTTATGCATTATGAGATATAACAGGTTTATACATTATGAGATATAACAGGTTTATACATTATGAAATATAACAGGTTTATACATTATGAAATATAACAGGTTTATACATTATGAGATATAACAGGTTTATACATTATGAGATATAACAGGTTTATACATTATGAGATATAACAGGTTTATACATTATGAGATATAACAGGTTTATACATTATGTGAGGTATAAGTTTCAACATTTGTACTAGATTATGTTTGATAAATTATTTTTCTTTGAGCAATTATGTAAGGGGTTTTGAGGCTAAATGGTAAGAATTATAGTAACTGTCTTCATATGCCAGCAAGAGTCTTCAGTAAAGGTAAATGGGATGTTAAATGTTCATTTATCCATTTCATTAGTCATTTTATTTAGTTCTCATTGTTTTGTGTATGTAAAAACTATAGTTAATCTTTAAAAAAAGTATTTTTTGTTAATATTTTTGGGTGTCTGGAATGGATTAATTGTATTTACATTAATTCTTATGGGAAATATTACTTCGGTTTTCGGCCTTTTTGGATTTAGGCCTACCTTCTGGAATGGATTATGGCCGAAATCCGGGGTTCCACTGTACATATTTAAAATAGAAATGCTGTACATAACAATATATGTGCACATGGTCCAGACAATTTGCATACCATATGGCTAGGTTTCCAGAGAGGTACAGTGGACCCTCTTAAATCGAACAAAATCCATTCCAGGAGCTCTTTCTTAACCCGAAATGTTCGAAAATCGAATCAATATTTTCCATAAGAAATAATGGAAATACAATTAATCCGTTCCTGCTGTCAGGAGGCATGACAAAATAGTACTTCACTATGATGCTATTATCAACTCAACAGCTTATTTATCTATCACAATTCATCTAATATGACATAATAAACAATATAAATAACATAAAAACCTGATATACTCTCTAGAATGAATAAAATATGTATGTCATTACAAATGTGGTGGCGGGGGAGGACGGTGGTGGCGGGCATACACCTACCATCCGATTTACGACCTACTCGACATACGACCACTCGACTTAGGACCATGTTTTGTTTGCAAATCTTCTGGGAAATAAACAACTGTTTATGCTGTACACAGTGTTTCTCCTAAACCTTACAGTATAAAATACAGTACTAACAGCATAAAAAGTAAAGTAAAAAATGAAATACTAAAATAAAACAATAAAATAAAATCATTACATAATGTGATGCTGATATTCAGTAGTAAGGTTCAACTTACGTCCATTTTGACTTACGACTGGTTAGTCGGAACCAAGCTCGGTCGTAAGTCGGATGGTACCTATACTTGGACCAGCTATGAAAACATCTTCCAATTCTTTCCTCCTTCAGACGTGTTAGTATAAGAGAAAACGGAGTTTGTAATGCTAACTGCATTAGATCACTTCTTTCCAGTCAGCTACATGGAGTGAACAGAATTCATTCCTGTCCAGGCTGGTAACAGCAACAACAACTGGTTTGTTTACAAAACTCACGAACCTTCTTCACTCTCATTCTCTCTCGTTTATTCATTTAATCTTGTTTACTCACCTCTCACTCTACATTAAGACTGCCTCTTACCACCACTGCCTCTCATCACCATTGCCTCTAACACTGCCTCAACCAATGAACAAGCACCACTGCCTCTCACCACCACTGCCTCTCACCACCACTGCCTCTCACCACCAATGCCTCTCACCATCACTGCCTCTCACCATCACTGCCTCTCACCACCACTGCCTCTCACCACCACTGCCTCTCACCACCACTGCCTCTCACCACCACTGCTCACCACCACTGCCTCTCACCACCACTGCCTCTCACCACCACTGCCTCTCACCACCACTGCCTCTCACCACCACTGCCTCTCACCACCACTGCTTCTCACCACCACTGCCTCTCACCACTTCTGCCTCTCACCACTTCTGCCTCTCACCACTTCTGCCTCTCACCACTTCTGCCTCTCACCACTAATGCCTCTCACCACCACTGCCTCTCACCACCACTGCCTCTCACCACCACTGCCTCTCACCACCACTGCCTCTCACCACCACTGCCTCTCACCACCAATGCCTCTCACCATCACTGCCTCTCACCATCACTGCCTCTCACCACCACTGCCTCTCACCACCACTGCCTCTCACCACCACTGCTCACCACCACTGCCTCTCACCACCACTGCCTCTCACCACCACTGCCTCTCACCACCACTGCCTCTCACCACCACTGCCTCTCACCACCACTGCCTCTCACCACCACTGCTTCTCCACCACTGCCTCCACCCTTCTGCCTCTCACCACTTCTGCCTCTCACCACTTCTGCCTCTCACCACTTCTGCCTCTCACCACCACTGCCTCTCACCACCACTGCCTCTCACCACCACTGCCTCTCACCACCACTGCCTCTCACCACCACTGCCTCTCACCACCACTGCCTCTCACCACCACTGCCTCTCACCACCACTGCCCTCCACCACTGCCTCTACCACCACTGCCTCTCACCACCACTGCCTCTCACCACCACTGCCTCTCACCACCACTGCCTCTCACCACCACTGCCTCTCACCACCACTGCCTCTCACCACCACTGCCTCTGACACTGCCTCAACCAATGAACAAGCTCCAAACACAATTAATTAATTGTGAAATGTTTGGAAGAACAAGCAGGGTAATGTTCACTGGAGGATAAACAAAGCTAGACTGACTCACGATGCCTGGGAAGACAGGTCTGGTACGCACTTGTTCGATTAGCGGAATGTGTTCGATTACCGAAATCGAATTTGTTGTTCTATTTCCGATTTGTTCGATTACCGAGCTGTTCGATTTCCGAGGGTCCACTGTACTACCTTCCTGCCAAGTGTGTGTAAAACAGAAGCGTGTAATTGTTTTACATGATGGTAGGATTACTGGTGTCTTTTTTTCTGTATCATAAACATGCAAGATTTCAGGTACAGCTTGCTGCTTCTACTTAAACTTAGGTCACACTCCACATACATGTACAAGCATATATATACACACCCCTCTGGGTTTTCTTACATTTTCTTACTAGTTCTTGTTCATTTCTGCTTATCTCCATGAGAAAGTGGGACATAATTCTACCTCTGTAAGCTATGCATGTCGTAAGAGGAGACTAAAATGCCAGGAGAAAGGGGCTCGTAACCCCTTCTCCTGTATATATTACTAAATTTAAAAGGAGAAACTTTCGTTTTTCTTTTTGGGCCATCCTTTCCCGGTGGGATATAGCCAGTGTGTTGAAAGAAGAAGATGACTAGGTTTGAGAGCTGACAGGTTGTAATAAACTGCTATAGATGGCCAGTACATTAACTTTTTAACATATTGGTTGATGGCATTATAGTATACTTATTTTGATCTTACTAATCAAGTACAGTGGACCCTCGGTTTTCGTTGAAAATTCATTCCAGAATGCTGTTTGAGTGCTATTACCGAACAAATTTGTTCCCACAAGGACAAATGTAAATTAGATTAGTCGTTTCAGAACCCCAAAAATACACTTACAAAAGCTCTTACAAAAATACATTTACATAATTGTTCGAGTTTGGAGGTGAACGAAAACAGAGGGTCCACTGTATTCTAAAAAGACATTTGTCAGTAACCTATGTTTGGGTAATTATCAGAATGTGATAACCAGACATTGTTCCTCCTTAGACAAGAGCACAACATAATCCAAGAAGGAATTAACAGGTAAGGCTCATGTTAATAACCATTTCTGCCGTAACCATTTCGGCCGTAATCCGTTCCAGGAGCTAGGCCTAAACTTGAAGTGGCCGAAAGTCGAAGCAATATTTCCCATAAGAAATAATGTAAATACAATTAATCTGTTCCGCCCAAAAATATTCACAAAAAAATCATTTTTTTAAAGAACAAATACTATAATTTTCATACAGAAAACAATGAGAAATAAATATAAAGCACTAATTTTAATGGATAAATGAACATTTAAATCAGTTTTACCTTTATTGAAGACTCTTGTTGGCATATGAGAGTGGCAGGAGTGTTTGGAGGCAGGACAAGATAGTCCTTCAATATGACACTAATATCAACTCTATGGCTTATTTATCTAGCACAATTCATCTATTGTATTTTTTTTTTTTTTTATTAACACATCGGCCGATTCCCACCAAGGCAGGGTGGCCCGAAAAGGAAAAACTTTCATCATCATTCACTCCATCACTGTCTTGCCAGAGGGGTGCTTTACACTACAGTTATAAAACTGCAACATTAACACCCCTCCTTCAGAGTGCAGACACTGTACTTCCCATCTCCAGGACTCAAGTCCGGCCTGCCGGTTTCCCTGAATCCCTTCATAAATGTTACTTTGCTCACACTCCAACAGCACGTCAAGTATTAAAAACCATTTGTCTCCATTCACTCCTATCAAATACGCTCACACATGCTTGCTGGAAGTCCAAGCCCCTCGCACACAAAACTTCCTTTACCCCCTCCCTCCAACCTATCCTAGGCTGACCCCTACCCCGCCTTCCCTCCACTACAGATTTATACACTCTCGAAGTTATTCTGTCTCTTCCATTCTCTCTACATGTCCGGACCACCTCAACAACCCCTCCTCAGCTCTCTGGATAATAGTTTTGGTAATCCCGCACCTCCTCCTAATTTCCAAGGGGGCTTTAGGAAAGGTAGGGGGTGTGTAGACCAAGTGTTTACAGTGAAACATATAGGTGAACAGTATTTGGATAAGGGTAAAGAGGTTTTTGTGGCATTTATGGATTTGGAAAAGGCATATGATAGGGTGGATAGGGGGGCAATGTGGCAGATGTTGCAGGTGTATGGAATAGGAGGTAGGTTACTGAAAGCAGTGAAGAGTTTTTATGAGGATAGTGAGGCTCAAGTTAGTGTGTGTAGGAGGGAAGGGGACTATTTCCCAGTAAAAGTGGGCCTTAGACAAGGATGTGTGATGTCACCGTGGTTGTTCAATATATTTATAGATGGGGTTGTAAGAGAAGTGAATGCGAGGGTCTTGGCAAGAGGTGTGGGGTTAAAAGATAAAGAATTAAATACAAAGTGGGAGTTGTCACAGTTGCTTTTTGCTGATGACACTGTGCTTTTGGGAGATTCTGAAGAGAAGTTGCAGAGGTTGGTGGATGAATTTGGTAGGGTGTGTAAAAGAAGAAAATTGAAAGTGAATATAGGAAAGAGTTAAGGTGATGAGGATAACAAAAATATTAGGTGACGAAAGATTGGATATCAGATTGGAGGGAGAGAGTATGGAGGAGGTGAATGTATCCAGATATTTGGGAGTGGACATGTCAGCAGATGGGTCTATGAAGGATGAGGTGAATCATAGAATTGATGAGGGAAAAAAGGGTGAGTGGAGCACTTCGGAGTCTGTGGAGACAAAGAACTTTGTCCATGGAAGTAAAGAAGGGAATGTATGAGAGTATAGTTATACGAACACTCTTATATGGGTGTGAAGCATGGGTGATGAATGTTGCAATGAGGAGAAGGCTGGAGGCAGTGGAGATGTCATGTCTGAGGTCAATGTGTAGTGTGAATATAATGCAGAGAATTCGGAGTTTGGAAATTCATCTAATATGACATAATAAACAATATTAATAACATAGAAACAATAATGAATAAAATATGTCATATGTGTCTCTCCCTAACTGACGAGTGTTGCTGTGTTGTTTGTTGTTGGGTGTATAAGGGCCACTGAAAGATAAGCCTTACATAGTGGTAGTGATGGCCACCAGAGACGGCGGTGTTGTCAGTCGCCCTATATAACTCCAACAAAATTGGAGGAGTCAGTTTCGTGCTGTCCTTTTCCTATCGATTAATCGCTTAACTTACTTGCTACACTGTTAATGCTACACTTTATCGCTGGCTGGTGCTATAGCCTTTATTGACTCGTGCTGCTTTAGTATCGTACATATCGTTGAATCACTGAAGAAGCACATTCTCCCCTCTCTCTTCCTCCTCCACTTTGGTACTTTGCTACAATTTCTTTCTTCAATTCTATCGTGTTTGTCACTTTCTTTACCAAAGGGCTGCCACTATGAAGTTTCTTTGGGCCCATGGTGGCTTGTTTCACAGTCACAATCAATAAACAAGCACTAAACACAATGAATTTATTGTGAAATGTTTGGATGAGCGCGCAGGGGAATGTTCACTCAAGGATAAACAAAGCTAGACTGGCTCACGATGCCTGTGCGGGGAGGCGCGCAAGCGCAGGCAGGCGGACAGGTCTGGTACACCGGCCGAAACTTGGGGCAACGGCCGAAACTTGGGGCAACGGCCGAAACTTGGGGCAACGGCCGAAACTTGGGGCAACGGCCGAAAGTCGGGACAAAATTTGGCTGAAAACAGCTACCGAAACTCGAAGCGGCTGAAGCTCGGGGTTCCACTGTACTATACAATCATGTACTGTACATCAATAAGGCCTCATTGTATAAAGCAGACTTCTAACTAAGTTCTAGGTTGTGTTATTTGTCTATTTTTAATTAAACACAGTGTGAAAAAAAAAAAATTGCAAAAAGTAACCAAAGTTAAAGGCAGTATTAGAAAACTTGGATATATTTTATATAACTAGTACAATTGACTGTTTGTGATAGACATTAGCACTCCTTAGGATAGAGTTCACCACCACTTTTTGTGCCTCCACCTGTTGCATTCCCTACTGTTCGTAATCCATGTTTTATAATGCACTAAAACCTCAGTTTAACAAACCATGATTTAATGGATTTCAGATTTAACGTTAGACATAATCTGTGTTTGGACAACATTCGGAGGCAGCAGACAAAGTCTGTTAAATCCAGAATTGTTCATTAGTTACACAGTACACTTGGTAAATTCATTTCAGATTTAAGAGACTTTGTCATTAAGTAATAATACTCTGTTATTTTTATGGACAATTCTGGATTTTATGGACAAAGTCCATTAAATACTGAATTATTCATTATTGTTGCAGTCCACACACGCTGTATAACCCCTGTGGTTTAGCGCTTCTATTTGATTATAATAATAATAATGCAGTCCACTAGGTAAATTTATTTTTGAATTTAATGAACTTAATCCATTAAAACTGAAAACTGTCCATTACTGTTACAATCATTCAAATTCAAATTCTTTATTTCTAGTAATATACAGAGTGGGGTGTACTTATAGTAATGTACATTTTATGAAGTAGATATTACAAGATGGCCAATAATATGCCTAGGTATGCCTAGCTTTTCAGGCAGTTTTATGATAGGTCTTACTCAATAGTGACACAATGATTATACTGATAGTAAGGTTAGGTAATTGTAGTGATGGAAGAATAATCTCATAATTTGGATTTAATGGACACAGCCTCCCTTCTCCTCCCTCTCTTACTAGTCCAGTAAATTGAAAGTTTATTTGTATATTTTGTAATTGTTTATAGGAAGGCATTTTTTCTGTTTTATTTTAGAAAGATTTTCTCTGTAAGCTCTAGGTAAAACTGGCTCTGTTTGGTCCATTTAGGTTTAGTGCTTCTTTGTGACTTAATAATAAAAAAAATTGTCACACCATAGAGGGAGAAGCCGGAAGCATGGTCAAAGATGTGTGGCGGTCAGATGTATTAGAAAAGTTAGGCGAACCCTGGTACCAGGGGCGGGCAACGAAATGTTGCCTGTCAGTAATAATAATAGTACGTAATTCTAATATAGGAGGTTGTAAGTTTAGTAACTATTGGAAATTTAAAAAAAAATATTGTAAAAAATCAAGATAAACCAAGAAATGCCTCAGTGAGGCAAGAAGAGGCATCAGGGTTTTAAGGATTCAAGTAATGGAGGAAGAGTACCTACCTTCTGGGGGTTGAGGGAGAAGCTATCCAGCATCATATGGTTAATCCCTGGGAAGGAACAAGGCATTATAAATTTAGAACACTTTTTCTCCTTTTCCACAGTAAAGAGATTGAATCAGCCCTCCATATTGGTGCTGAGGGACAGGCATTGGTGGGCTACAGTCATCTTTTGGAGACAGCAAAAGGAGTACAAGGCTCTCGCTGTTCGAATCTTGTAGCTTTCGTCACCAACACACTTCTCTACTGGCATCAAGTGTGCACCCACAGGTTCACCAGGTATATTCATTTTATAATATTAATGTAGATGATGTGTGCAGTTCTTGTAGAAAACTTCATTCAATGATTGCTACTGCAGCTTAATGCTTATTGTGAACAAATATTGTGACAAATATTTGAACAGTAATACATAGTAAATGGTGTCAGAGATATGGATATCATTGCAGAATCTGAAAAATGCTGTTTTAATCATCCAAAGTAAAATAACATTCTAATATTAATTAATATTAATATTTTTATTTCATTGCAAGTTTACATCGAGATTTTGTAATTACAATTATGAATTGAAGTGCAAAGAGAGCCACTATCATGCCATGGCATTATGGGGAGACTAAATCTAATGGCTTATAGGCTACTTAATACTAGAGAAATTGATTAAGTTTGTTATAGTTCAACATTAGCTTATGTTTATAGCAGATAATAAGTTTACTCAAATTACAATCTGAGGATATTACATTGTGACAAGTTGAAAGTGTTTTGTAGGATGATTATATCA
This sequence comes from Cherax destructor, assembly GCA_009830355.1. Lineage (NCBI taxonomy): Eukaryota > Metazoa > Arthropoda > Malacostraca > Decapoda > Parastacidae > Cherax > Cherax destructor. The sequence goes on from WNWK01005372.1 coordinate 21,942, forward strand.
ATAGCAAATACACGTAATGAAATTATATTATGGGAAAATAACACTGAGCGTTGTTGAAAGTAGCTTACAGTATGAGTATTTAGTTTAGGGTGAGTAGGTGGTTTTTGAGAAGTGTCTTAAATTGATGTTCAGACCAGGTTATTTTAGTATTTACTGGTAATGAATTCCAGATTTTGGGGCCCTTTATGTGCATAGAATTTTTACACAGGGTGATATGGACACGGGGTATATCAAAAAGTGATCTGTGTCTTGTGTTATGGTCATGGATCCTGTTAAAGTTGGTGAGGAGAATTTTGAGTGGAGGGTTTATATTTGAGTGTAGAGTTCTATGTATGTAGTAGGCACAAGAATAAGTGTGAATGTTCTTTACGGTGAGTAGTTTTAGATTTTTGAATGTTGGTGGAGTAAAAAGTCTAGAGTGGGAATTTGTTATCATTCTGACTGCAGCCTTTTGCTGGGTTATGAGTGGTCTAAGGTGATTTAATGTTGTTGATCCCCATGCACAAATTCCATAGGTGAGATAAGGGTAGATGAGTGAATGATACAGTGCAAGGAGAGGTGATTGAGGCACATAGTAACGTATCTTTGATAGTATGCCTACTGTCTTTGAGATTTTCTTGGAAATTTGTTGTATGTGTGTTTGGAATTTGAGGCTACTGTCAAGGTGGATTCCTACGAATTTTCCCTCTGTGAATCTTGTGATGGGTGATCCATTGAGCGTTATGTTAATTGGAACATTTGTAGCTCTGTTTCCAAACTGAATGAAATAGTACACACACAACCCGCACATAGAAGAGAGGAGCTTACGACGACGTTAGGCTTGCCGACACCAATAATGCTCTTTTCTGTCATGTCAGAGATCACAGTCATCCTATTGATTGGTCTTCTGCTAAAACTATCTACCCTACGTCTAACTTTCACAGTCGCCGTCTGGTTGAATCCTCCCTTATACACAACTTTCCCTGTATGAATCTTAGCCCTGGCTTTGTCTCTGTAGATGCTTTCCTCTCCCATTACATTGTTAAATGCTCCAAACTTCAGAACACCCATGACTTAACCTGATTCCTTCCCCTTCTATCTCTTCCCCCTTCTCCTCTTTCTTCTTTCTCCTCTGTATTTCTCCTTGTATGTGTCCTTTATTTTATTTTCATAATTTTTTTCCCCTCTGTGTTCTTGTCCTTACCCTATGCGGGCTGCCAGCTTTATTGCAGTGCTCCTCTTTCCTAGAATTGACTGACTCCACTACTACTACTTCCACTATTACTCCTCCACCACTTTCTTGTGCCCTTCCCTGTCTGCTGGCCTATAAATACCCCTTCTACCTTTTCTTTGTGTTAGTGTGACTTTGTAAATGGTCCAAATCGGACTGAAACGTCGTCGTAAGCTCCTCTCTTCTATGTGCGGGTTGTGTGTATTGTTCCAGTCACGGTATTGTGCCTTTTTTGTTATTTATGAATGAAATAGGTTTGTCAGTATTGAGAGTAAGCTGATTGAGGCACATAGTAGCATATCTTTGATAGTATGCCTACTGTCTTTGAGATTTTCTTGGAAATTTGTTGTATGTGTGATTGGAATTTGAGGCTACTGTCAAGGTGAATTCCTAGGAATTTTCCCTCTGTGAGTCTTGTGATGGGTGATCCATTGAGTGTTATGTTAAGTGGAACATTTGTAGCTCTGTTTCCAAACTGAATGAAATAGGTTTTGTCAGTATTGAGAGTAAGCTTATTAGTCGTCATCCAGGTAGATATTTTCTGTAATTCAGCATTAACAATGTTGGCCAGTATGACTGGGTTTGGGTGAGAAAACATATGTAGTGTCATCTGCAAATAATATGGGTTTGAGTAGTTGTGATGCATTCGGTAGGTCATTGATATAAATGATGAAAAGGAGTGGTCCTAGGACACTTCCTTGTGGGACACCGACTGTAATTTGTTGTGTGGAAGAGTTATCTCCATTTGTGTACATGTATTGGCTTCTGTTACTAAGGTATGACTTTAGGTAGTTGAGTGAGTGCCTTTTTATACCATAGTGTGCTAATTTTGTGAGCAGTAAATCATGGTCGACTGTATCAAAAACTTTACGTAAATCAATGAAGATTCCCAGTGGGACTTCTTTCTTCTCAAGAGCGGTGTATATTAGCTCTAGCATGTGTATAATAGCATCATTTGTGTTTTTGTTAGTCCTGAATCCAAACTGAGTGGAGGGTTTATATTTGAGTGTAGAGTTCTATGTATGCAGTAGGCACAAGAATAAGTGTGAATGTTCTTTACGGTGAGTAGTTTTAGACTTGAATATTGGTGGAGTATGCTGTCTAGATTAGGAATTTATCATTATTCTGACTGTTATCATTCTGACTTATTATTCAGCGAATCTTTTGTCATATTGTTCAAGCAAGCTGTTTTGATTGCCTAGTTGATCAAGGAGATAGATTATTTGAGGATGTTTAGTCAGTCACTGTTTATGTTTAAGTAGAGTCTAGTCTTGTTGAGACACAACAAACAACTTTGACCACATACACACATTCTCACACACGCTTGTATATCCTAGTATTATTTTTATAATTGATAACAACGTACCAGACGGTACTAAATCATACTGATATGAAATGTGCCCTCAGCACTATACTACTATATGTACAATTTAATTTTGCAATACAAGAGAAGTGTAGGAGCTTATATCCTAAATTATATCAAATTCATTTTTTTTATTTTGTTCACCTACACAATTTGTTAATAAACTTCTCAATTTTTATTTTGTTAGTATCCTATCAGTTGCAATCCTAAAGCACTATTAAAATTTATCATAATTTTAAAGGATAACTGGACCAGAATACTTTCTGAAACTGTTACAAAATTAGAAACAGGCTAGATGATAGAGGCCACTCCTATTCCTCATTTACATAAATGACCTACCGAATGCATCACAACTACTCAAACCCATTTTGTTTGCAGATGACACAACATATGTCTTCTCTCACCCAAATCCAGTCATACTAGCCAACACAGTTAATGCCGAATTACAGAAAATATCAACATGGATGATGACAAATAAGCTTACTCTCAATACGGACAAGACCTACTTCATTCAGTTTGGAAACAAAGCTGCAAATGTTCCACTTAACATAACGCTAAATGGTTCACCCATCACAAGGCTCACAGAGGGAAAATTCCTAGGAATCCACCTTGACAGTAGTCTTAAATTCCAAACACACACACAACAAATTTCCAAGAAAATCTCAAGGACAGTAGGTATATTATCTAAGATACGCTATTATGTGCCACAACCAGCTCTCATTGCACTATATCATTCTCTTATCTACCCTTATCTCACCTATGGAATCTGTGCATGGGGCTCAACAACATTAAATCACCTTAGACCACTCTTAACCCAGCAAAAGGCTGCAGTCAGGATGATAACAAATTCCCACTCTAGACAGCATACTCCACCTATATTCAGAACCTTAAAACTACTCACCATAAAAAATATTCATACCTATTCATGTGCCTTCTACATACATAAAACTCTACATGCTAATATCAACCCTCCGCTCACAATTCTCCTCAACAACTTTAATAGGTCCCACGACCATGACACAAGACAGATCACTATTTGACATACCCCGAGTCCATACTAACCAATGTAAAAATTCTATGCACATAAAGGGCCCCAGAATCTGGAATTCATTACCAGTAAATATTAAGTTAACCTTGTCGGAAAATCAATTCAAGACTCTTCTCAAAAATCACCTACTCACCCTATACTAAATACTCATACTGTAACAAACTTTCAAACCCAATATTAATTTACTTAAGATAATCTCAATTTGATATGTTCATCCTCCTTAACACTTGTTGCAATTTCATATCATCATATTGTCATTTAAAATCTTATAGTATCATCATTTTCTTAATTTGAAATAAAATATATACGTAACTAGAAGAAACTCAATAAATTTTTCTAGTATTGTTATTATACTAGTATAGCATCAACATACTGTAACTTGAAATAAAATATACAACTAGATTAAACTCAACCAATTTCTCTTGTATTGTCTTTTAATAGTATGTATAATCATATTATAATTTAAAATAATACAGAACTAGAATAAACTTAATCAATTTCTTTAGCATTAAGTACTTAGTGAATAAGTCTTTAGAATAAACTGCCCCTAATGCCATGGCATGCCAGTGGCTCTCCTTGCATTACAGTTTTATATTTGTAACTACCAATAACAGTGTACACTTGTAACATGCATCAAAATAAAAATATTATTATTATTATTATAAGTTAACCTTCTAGTATTCTCTGGAGATGTCTGTAATTTATAAATAGTATCACATTTTGTAACATATCTGCAATACAGGTTCATTATGTACACTGACTAGTAACAGATCATTAACGTACAGTAATACCATTCTTTCTAGTCTAATGATATTGGTTATTATATTTTCAGTGAGTTTGAGAGTGTACTGAAGGCCATCAAGTGGCCCTTCACCAGCTCAAATGAGAGTGTACACCAGCCCCCTGCCTCACAGGAGTCTATCCAGCGACTGTGTACCCTCACTCAGTACTTTCTGCAGCTCTCTCTACCAGGTGTGCCAACCACAGTGAAATAAAAATTACCAACCATTTTCACAAAAAATTTTCATTGTAGACGGCACTTTTTAGTAAAGGTTTGATAAAACAGGTCTCCATAAAGTGGATATCGGTTAAAGGTGACAAAAAATATGACCAGACAAAGACTCAACATGTACATTTATAGGGCGCCTGATTAAAATTGTCCCAAAATGGACCAAGTCCACTTAATCGAATGGCTACCCAGTCTGGTCCGGTTGTACTTTCAATAAAATGGACTGACTCCACTTAATGGCAGGTTCATACAATCCTAGGTTAGCTCTGGATGCGTCCGTTTTCATTGTAAGAGTGGCTGCTGGCCCAGCATCCACATACGCTCACATACTCTCATCTCTTGGGAGGAAAAATTATTTGAAGATGATAAATATTAGTCTCCATATTTTTTCACAATTACATTGCAAGTGGTGTAACGATAGTTCCTCAGCTATTATGCATATAACATTCACTGGTGTGTTGAGAGGGTGGTGGTGGATGGTGGGGGGAGTGATGGTCGTGGTGGCTGCTGGTGGCATATGCTGGTAGTGGTGGGTGATACTGGTGGATGATGGAGTGAGGGTGGTGGATGATGGTTGTAGATGATAGTGGTGTATGATGATGGGTGAGCGAGAAATGCCACAGGTTGGTGGCAGTAGAGACATGCCTCCTGTGTCCAAGAGGAAATTGTTGCCAACAGCACACCATTATAAAAACCATATTATTATTATCATTAGTATTATTATTGTTGTCATCATCATACCCATACTAACACTGTTTTATGGGTGTGAAGCAGGTGTTGTGAATGTTGCAGCAAGGAGGAGGCTGGAGGCAGTAGAGATGTTGTGTTTGAGAGCAATGTGTAGTGTGAGTATTATGTAGAGAATTCAAAGTTTGGAGATTAGGAGGGGGAGGAGGTGGAGGTGGAGGTGTGGAGTTACCAGAAGTATTATTCAGAAGGCTGAGGGAGGATTGTTGAGGTGGCTTGGACATTGAGAGATGGGGAGAAATAGGATGACTAGAAGGGAGCATTATTCTAGGTGAGGGAGTTGTCCTAGGATTTTTTTTTGAATAAGCTTGGATACATCAGCAGTGTGATACTACCCTAGTCTATATGATCTTTACATAGTGGAAACAAAAGCTAGCTATGTTTATCCTAGGAAAGGATGGAAGGAAGGGGAGGGAGTAAATGTTTTGAGAGCTAAGGTCTTAGATATCCAACAGGCTTGTGTGAGCATGTTAGGAGTGAGAGGTGGCAAGTGATTTTTATGATTTGACCTGCTGTTGGAGTGTGAGCAAGGTAACATGCATAAAGGTATTCAGGAAAACTAATTTGCCAGACTTGAGTCCTGGAGGTAGAGGTACAGTGCCTGCACTCTGAAGAAGGGGTGGGATGTGATTTGGTGGATCATCTGAGCTGTGAGGTCAGGGCCCTAGTCCCAAGACAGTAATTGAATGAGTGACAGCAAAAATGTTCTTCTTAATCAGGCCACCCTACCTTGGTGGGAGATGACTTAAAATTCTTAAAGAAATTATCATATCATTATATCTTTATATAATTATCAATCATCATGAGGAAGCTCTAAACCTGTAAAGGTCATACAGGATCTGGGGTTTGAGGAGTGGAAAGTTATCAGTTTTGATTGCTAGACTGAAAGCTGATTACATCTGTCCAGTTTTTTGTTCCTTATGAATCAGTCCACAGGGCAGAATCAGAAACATAAAGGCTGGGCATGGCAGGTTCTCCTCCTTCCTCATCAAGTTTAACACTCATTGCCAGCAATTTTGAAAAACAATAAAAAAATAATTTTCTTACCAAAATTTTTTCCCTGAAATCTGATTATTACTTATGGAGATGTGAAGGTTTGAAAATGACATTGATGATTGTTTTAAGGTAATGAATGCTTGCCACTTGAAGAAATTTGCTGTTTTTAACATTTCAAATTTTTTTTTCTAGTTTTTCAATTTTTTTATTGATTGTATTTTTTACACCTGTATCTATGTTTTCATTTCATATTTCACTTATATTTATTGTTTAATTGCACTAAATAAATGTAAACAAATATAAATGATATTTACTGGCTTCCACAATGCCCTGCACACAAGAATTTGTTTTATACTGAACACTCCGTTGGGGCTGACCTGTTTTCTCTGATGTCGTAACCAGGCCAGTTGGGACCTTTTTTGGAGGTCCTAAATTTTGGCACAAATTTACATTAACCCTTTCAGGGTCGAGACCCCCGATCCTTAACCCTTTGACTGTTTCGGTTATATATATACGTCTTACGAGCCACTGTTTCCGACGTATTAATAAGCATAAATTCTAGCGGCCTCAAATCAAGCAGGAGAAAGCTGGTAGGCCCACATGTGAGAGAATGGGTCTGTGTGGTCAGTGTGCGCAGTTTAAAAAAAAATCAGGTAGCCAGTGGTGCATTGTGGGAACACCATTTCAGTAGTCCTTGTTCAGCATGCCTAGCGGTAAGAATTATCTGACTCCTTGGCGCATCTGGGACTCTTCTCTTCCTCAGTGATAGCTCTAACACAGATGGAAGTGTCTCTGAAGATAAATTTCATGGTTTTGAGGAGTTTGTGACCAAAAGCAATGCCCAGGATACCAGAAGGAAGGAAGAAAGAAAGTAAGGAAGGAAAGAAGAGATGAGAGGAAGGAAGGAAAGAAGAGATGAGAGGAAGAAGGAAGGAAGGAAAGAAGAGATGAGAGGAAGGAAGAAAAGAAGAAGTAAGGAAGGAAGGAATTAAGAAAGGAAGAAAGAGAGAAAGGAAGGAAGGAAGAGATGAAGGAAGGAACAAAAGAAGTAAGGAAGGAAGGAAGAAAGAAAGGAAGGCAGGAAGGAAGAGATGAGAGGAAGGAAGGAAATAAGTAGGAAAGGAAGGAAGGAAGGAAATAAGTAGGAAAGGAAGGAAGGAAGGAAATAAGTAGGAAAGGAAGGAAGGAAGGAAATAAGTAGGAAAGGAAGGAAGGAAGGAAATAAGTAGGAAAGGAAGGAAGGAAAGAAATAAGTAGGAAAGGAAGGAATGAAGGAAGAAAGGAAGCTAGGCAGGTAGGTAGGAAAGGAAGGAAGGTTGTGGGGGACAGGACATGCTACACCATTTGTGTTGACAGGCAGTGAGGGTGGTGAGTAATGGTATAATGTCATTTTGACAGCTGCTTTACCCTGACTCAGCAAATTTAGATGTCACACACACACACACACACACACACACACACACACACACACACACACACACACACACACACACACACACACACACACACACACACACACACACACACACACACACACACACACACACACACACACACACACACACACACACACACACACACACACACACACACACACACACACACACACACACACACACACACACACACACACACACACACACACACACACACACACACACACACACACACACACACACACACACACACACACACACACACACACACACACACACACACACACACACACACACACACACACACACACACAACACACACACACACACACACACACACACACACACACACACACACACACACACACACACACACACACACACACACACACACACACACATATATACATACATATCAATCAGATAACTGCTGCAGCATACGGGCGGCTGGCAAACCTAAGAATAGCGTTCCAATACCTCACTAAGGAATCATTCAAGACTCTGTATACCATATACGTCAGGCCCATACTGGAGTATGCAGCACCGGTTTGGAACCCACACCTGGTCAAGCACGTCAAGAAATTAGAGAAAGTGCAAAGGTTTGCAACAAGACTAGTCCCAGAGCTAAGGGGATTGTCCTACGAAGAAAGGTTAAGGGAAATCGGCCTGACGACACTAGAGGACAGGAGGGTTAGGGGAGACATGATAACGACATATAAAATACTGCGAGGAATAGATAAGGTGGACAGAGACAAGATGTTCCAGAGAGGGGACACAGAAACAAGGGGTCATAATTGGAAGTTGAAGACTCCTATGAGTCAAAGGGATGTTAGGAAGTATTTCTTCAGTCATAGAGTTGTCAGGAAGTGGAATAGCTTAGAAAGCGACATAGTGGAGGCAGGAACCATACATAGTTTTAAGACTAGGTTTGATAAAGCTCATGGAGCAGGGAGAGAGAGGACCTAGTAGCAATCAGTGAAGAGGCGGGGCCAGGAGCTATGACTCGACCCCTGCAACCACAAATAGGTGAGTACAAATAGGTGAGTACACACACACACACACACACACACACACACAGTAATGGTAGACACACTAGCCGAGGTAGCCAGAAGAGCCCACATGGGGAGAGCAAAGTTACTAGTTATGGGTGATTTCAATCACAAAGAGATTGATTGGGAAAACCTGGAGCCCCATGGGGGTCCTGAATCATGGAGAGCCAAGATGATGGATGTGGTACTGGAAAACCTCATGCATCAACATGTTAGAGACACTACCAGAGAGAGAGGTGGGGATGATCCAGCAAGACTCGACCTAGTATTCACCTTGAGTAGTTCGGACATCGAGGATATCACGTATGAAAGGCCCCTTGGAGCTAGTGATTATTTGGTTCTGTGTTTTGATTATATAGTTGAGCTACAAGTGGAGAGGGAGCAGGAATAGGAAGGAGAAACGAAACTACAAAGGGGGACTACACAGGCATGAGGAACTTCCTACAAGCGTTCAGTGGAGAGAGAATTGGCAGGAAAACCAGTAAAAGAAATGATGGAATATGTGACAACCAAATGCAAAGAGGCAGAGGAGAGGTTTGTCCCCAAGGGAAACAGAAGTAATGGGAAGACCAGAACGAGTCCTTGGTTCACCCAGAGGTGTAGGGAGGCAAAAGTAAGTGTAATAGAGAATGGAAAAAGTACAGAAGACAAAGGACCCAGGAAAATAAAGAGATTAGCCGAAGAGCCAGAAACGAATATGCACAGGTAAGAAGGAGGCTCAGCGACAATATGAAAATGATATAGCATCAAAAGTCAAGTCTGACCCGAAGCTGCTGTATAGCCACATCAGGAGGAAAACAACAGTCAAGGACCAGGTAATCAGGCTGAGAAAGGAAGGTGGGGAGTTCACAATAAACGACCAAGAGGTATGTGAGGAGCTCAACATGAGATTTAAAAAGTATTTACACAGGAGACAGGAAGGACTCCAGGAATTCAGAATAGGAGGTATACCAACAAGTGCTGGATGAAATACACACAACCGAGGAGGAGGTGAAGAAGCTGCTATGTGAACTCGATACCTCAAAAGCGGTGGGACGGACAACATTTCTCCGTGGGTCCTTAGAGAGGAGCAGAGATGTTGTGTGTGCCACTAACACAAATCTTCAACACATCCATTGAAACTGGGCAACTACCTGAGGCGTGGAAGATGGCAAATGTAGTCCCAATTTTAAGAAAGGAGACAGACACGAGGCATTAAACTACAGACCTGTGTCACTGACGTGTATAGTATGCAAAGTCATGGAGAAGATCATCAGGAGGAGAATGGTGGAGCACCTAGAAAGACAAGCTTATAAACGACAACCAGCATGGTTTCAGGGAAGGAAAATCCTGTGTCACAAACCTACTGCAGTTTTATGACAAGGTAACAGAAGTAAGACACGAGAGAGAGGGGTGGATAGACTGCATTTTTGGACTGCAAGAAGGCGTTCGACACAGTTCCTCACAAGAGATTAATGCAAAAGCTAGAGGATCAGGCACACGTAACAGGAAAAGCACTGCAATGGATCAGAGAATATCTGACAGGGAGGCAACAACGAGTCATGGTACGTGACGAGATGTCAGAGTGGGCACCTGTGACGAGTGGAGTTCCACAAGGGTCAGTCCTAGGACCTGTACTGTTTTTGGTATATGTGAATGACATAACGGAAGGGATAGACTCAGAAGTGTCCCTGTTTGCAGATGATGTGAAGTTAATGAGAAGAATCAAATCAGTCGAGGATCAGGCAGGACTACAAAGAGACCTGGACAGGCTGCAAGCCTGGTCCAGTAACTGGCTCCTTGAATTTAACCCTGCCAAATGTAAAGTCATGAATATCGGGAAGGGCAAGAAGACCGCAGACAGAGTATAGTCTAGGTGGCCAAAGACTGCAAACCTCACTCAAAGAAAAAGATCTTGGGGTGAGTATAATACCGACACATCTCCTGAGGCACACATCAATCAGATAACTGCTGCAGCATACGGGCGGCTGGCAAACCTAAGAATAGCGTTCCAATACCTCACCAAGGAATCATTCAAGACTCTGTATACCATATACGTCAGGCCCATACTGGAGTATGCAGCACCAGTTTGGAACCCACACCTGGTCAAGCACGTCAAGAAATTAGAGAAAGTGCAAAGGTTTGCAACAAGACTAGTCCCAGAGCTAAGGGGATTGTCCTACGAAGAAAGGTTAAGGGAAATCGGCCTGACGACACTAGAGGACAGGAGGGTTAGGGGAGACATGATAACGACATATAAAATACTGCAGGAATAGATAAGGTGGACAGAGACAAGATGTTCCAGAGAGGGGACACAGAAACAAGGGGTCACAATTGGAAGTTGAAGACTCCTATGAGTCAAAGGGATGTTAGGAAGTATTTCTTCAGTCATAGAGTTGTCAGGAAGTGGAATAGCTTGGAAAGCGACATAGTGGAGGCAGGAACCATACATAGTTTTAAGACTAGGTTTGATAAAGCTCATGGAGCAGGGAGAGAGAGGACCTAGTAGCAATCAGTGAAGAGGCGGGGCCAGGAGCTATGACTCGACCCCTGCAACCACAAATAGGTGAGTACAAATAGGTGAGTACACACACACACACCCGGTGGCCTAGTGGGTAAAGCTTTTGCTTCACGCACGGAGAGGCCGGGTTCAATTCCCGGTGGGGCAGAAACATTTTTCGAAGTGTTTCCTTACACACACACACACACATACATACAACAGGCCTAGTGTCTAATCGACATGTGCCTAGGACAATAATGCCTAGACACACACACACACACACACACACACACACACACACACACACACACACACACACACACACACACACACACACACACACACACACACACACACACACACACACACACACACACACACACACACACACACACACACACACACACACACACACACACACACACACACACACACACACACACACACACACACACACACACACACACACACACACACACACACACACACACACACACACACACACACACACACACACACACACACACACACACACACACACACACACACACACACACACACAGATGGAAGTTGAAGACTCAGATGAATCACAGAGATGTTAGGAAGTATTTCTTCAGTCACAGAGTTGTCGGGAAGTGGAATAGTTTAGGAAGCGATGTAGTGGAGGCAGGCTCTATACATAGCTTTAAGCAGAGGTATGATAAAGCTCATGGCGCAGGGAGAGTGACCCAGTAGCGGCCAGTGAAGAGGCGGGGCCAGGAGCTTTGACTCGACCCCTGCAACCACAACTAGGTGAGTACACACACACACACACACACACACACACACACACACACACACACACATATACTGCATACTGGAGTATGCAGCACCAGTTTGGAACCCACATTTATCCAAGCACGTAAAGAAACTAGAGAAAGTGCAAAGGTTTGCAACAAGACTAGTCCCGGAGCTAAGGGGTATGCCCTACGAGGAGAGGTTAAGGGAAATCGACCTGACGACACTGGAGGACAGGAGAGATAGGGGGGACATGATAACGACATATAAGATACTGAGAGGAATTGACAAGGTTGATAGAGACAGAATGTTCCAAAGATGGGACACAGCAACAAGGGGACACAGTTGGAAGTTGAAGACTCAGATGAATCACAGGGATGTTAGGAAGTATTTCTTCAGTCACAGAGTAGTCGGGAAGTGGAATAGCTTGGGAAGCGATGTAGTGGAGGCAGGTTCCATACACAGCTTTAAGAAGAGGTATGATAAAGCTCATGGCGCAGGGAGAGTGACCCAGTAGCGGCCAGTGAAGAGGCGGGGCCAGGAGCTATGTCTCACCCCTGAACAACTAGGTGAGTACACACTAGGTGAGTACACACACACACACACACACACACACACACACACACACACACACACACACCACCACCACACACACACACACCACACACACACACACACCACACACACCACACACACACACACACACACCACACACACACACACCACACACACACACACACACACACACACACACACACACACACACACACACACACTCACACACACACACACACACACACACACACAACACACACACACACACACACACACACACACCACACACACACACACACACACACACACACACACACACACACACACACACACTAACACACACACACACACACTAACACACACACTAACACACACACACACACACTAACACACACACACACACACACTAACACACACACACACACACACTAACACACACACTAACACACACACACACACACTAACACACACACACACACACACACACACAGAGCCAGCTTGGAGCTTTGAAGTGCTAATATGAGTTGATGGAAAGCCAGTCATTATATATGTGTATATATATTATAGAACAATAGTAATAAATTTTTTTTATTGTTGGTTGGTGTAAACAAGTTTTGTAAACAATATAATGATACTAATGTTTGTGCGATTATTGTGTTGCATATAACGAGTATATATATATACATTGCACCTTACTTTGGTCTCACAGGCCACATAAGTTACGTAAAAAATAAAATAGTGAAAAAAACACTTACGAAAGGAAGTAAACCAAAATTTACTGGGTGAGCGGCATTTGCCGCTGTTACCATACGCAGCTCATTTTTTGCCAAATTTACACCTCTATATCTCCGTAAGTACTGATCGCAACTTTTTTTTTTCGGATTTAAACAATCAGAAAATAATCTTAACATTTTGAAAAGAATTTTTTTTTTTTCCGAATATTTTGCGACAACAGAAGACACCTCAGGATTTGGGCTTGCAACAGTCAAAGGGTTAACTCATTCTTAGGGTCGAAAATTTTTTGGGAAAAAAAAATTATTTTTTCTTATGAAATGATAATCTTTTTCCGATCATAATGACACCAAAAGTATGAAATTTGGTGAAAAACTAATGGAATTATGTCCTCGCAAAGTTAGCGGTATCAACGATATTTATGCATCGGCGATTTCGCCCACTTTGAGCTCTATTTTCGGCCAATTCCAATGTTTCAGTCTACTAAAATTATAGCTATTTCGCTAGAATTCCATTTGTTCAATCAATTGAGTACAAGAAACCGCCAAGTGGTCAGAAATTGGCAATTTGGCCAATTTCACACAAATTTCAAAAGATGCCAATTTCAAAATAGGGTCCAGAATAAACAAGACAGACATTCCTGGCACTAAAATAACATTTTATCTGTTCATTAGTCACGTCTCCAGGTATCTCTTACATTAGTAAAGTAAAGTAAATTTTATTTCATTGCAGATTACATAGGTATTGGTAGTTACAATGTAAATTGAGTGCAAGGAGAGCCACTGACATGCCATGGCATTAGGGGCAGCTTAATCTAGTAACTTAAAGACTATGTACTTAATATTAGAGCAATTTATTGAGTTTATTCTAGTTAATAATTGTTTTCAAATTACAATATGATGAAATTTTACTGTTAAAATTATTAAATGATGATATTAGATTGTTACAGGTGTTTAGATTCTCGAATGGTAATATGGAATTGAGATTATCTTAAGGAAAATAACATTGAGCATTTTTGACATTAACTTATAATATGAGTATTTAGTTTTGGGTGAGTAGGGGGTAACATAATACTAACATAATACTTTTGCTTTCCATTTTTAATTTTTATTCTCACAAAAAATAGAAGATTTTCTGTTATGTATACTACTGTATCATTGTAAAAACGGTATAAATATTATCAGCGCACTTGTGCAAGAATATTAGACTTGCCAGTTGATGTGTATTTGATGCTTAGCGTGATTTGTTTGTGTATTTGATGCTTAGCGTGATTTGTTTACTCTTGAACATTGGCAAAAATCAAACATTTTCGCTACTTTGTACTCAATTTCAAGGTACTTGTCATCATGAAACCAATCAAAATTATCTCTATTTCTATAATATATCTTCCATTCTATCAAATGAGACCAAAAAAATCGAGAATACAACCATAAATACCATACAAAAATAGACTGAAAAGTCGCTGTTTTAAATAAAAAACACGGTCAGAGTTTTTTTTTCCTCATTATGCACTGTATGCTGCAGGATTTTTTTTATACTGCACACACTGACCGCACAGACCCATTCTCTCACATCTAGGCCTACCAGCCTTTTCCTGCTTGATTTGAGGGCGCTAGAATTTATGCGTACTAGTACGTCAAACACCCTGGTGCGTAAGATGTACTAGTACGTCAAAAACCCTGAAAGGGTTAATGGTGTTTTCCCAGTTAGCATAAATTTAGGTCAGAGCCGTTTCCCCGTTGTCACAAATTTATGTCATTGGCACCTTGAGGGTTAATGGGGTTTCAGGCAGAGGGATATGTATAACACAGTACGGTATATTGGACACTATTCCGTTTCCCACCAAGGCGGGGTGGCCCAAAGAGAAAAACAAAAGTTTATCTTTTTAACTTTAGTAATGTATACAGGAGAAGGGGTTACTAGCCCCTTGCTCTCGGCATTTTAGTCGACTCTTACGACACGCATTGCTTATGGAGGAAGAATTCTGTTCCACTTCCCCATGGAGATAAGAGGAAATAAGAACAAGAGCTAGTAAGAAAATAGAAGAAAACCCAGAGGGGTGTGTATATATATGCTTGTACATGAATGTGTAGTGTGACCTAAGTGTAAGTAGAAGTAACAAGACATACCTGAAATCTTGCATGTTTATGAGACAGAA
>WNWK01005372.1:42500-56496 GCA_009830355.1 Cherax destructor
CTCTCTTGTAGTGTCCCTTACGTGTTGGTACATGAGGTTTTCCAGTACCACCTCCATCATCTTAGCCTTCCACATTTCCGGGCCCCCATGTGGCTCCAGGTTCTCCCAGTCGATTTCCTTGTGGTTGAAGTCACCCATAATCAGTAGCTTTGCCCAGCTCGCATGAGCCCTTCTGGCAACTTCCACCAGTGTGTCCACCATCGCTCTATTGCTCTCATCATACTCTTGCCTTGGCCTCCTGCTGTTCTGTGGTGGGTTATACATCACTGCAATTACCACCTTGGGACCTCCAGACTGAAGTGTTCCTATTATGTAATCTTCTGCTTCTCCTCTGTCTCCCCTCTCCAGCTCATCAAAATCCCATTGGTTTTTGATGAGCGGTGCTACACCTCCACCCCCTCTGTTCCCTCTGTCTTTCCTTAGGATCTGATACCCGTTGGAAAGATGGCATCTGTTATCATTCCTGTGAGCTTGGTTTCTGTGAGAGCTATGATGTCCGGTGATGCCTCTTTGACTCTTTCGTGCCACTCCTCCCACTTTTTCGTTATTCCATCCGCATTGGTGTACCATACCTTCAGTTTCCTCTCCAACACTGTGTTCTGGAGGGGTGTCTGTGAGGGTGGGGGACCTGGCAGTATGTTGTGGGATTCTACAGCGTAGTGTGGTGTGGGGGATGTAAGTGTGGACTGTGGATTGTGTTGGGATAGAGTGAGTGTACTCACCTAGTTGTGGTTGCAGGGGTCGAGTCACAGCGTGTATGTGTGTGTACTCACCTAGTTGTACTCACCTAGTTGTGGTTGCAGGGGTCGAGTCATAGCTCCTGGCCCCGCCTCTTCACTGGCCGCTACTGGGTCACTCTCCCTGCGCCATGAGCTTTATCATACCTCTTCTTAAAGCTATGAATGGATCCTGCCTCCACTACATCTCTTCCCAAGCTATTCCACTTCCTGACCACTCTGTGACTAAAGAAATACTTCCTAACATCTCTGTGATTCATCTGAGTCTTCAACTTCCAACTGTGTTCCCTTGTTGTTGTGTCCCATCTCTGGAATATTCTGTCTCTGTCCACCTTGTCAATTCCTCTCAGTATTTTATATGTCGTTATCATGTCCACCCTATCTCTCCTGTCCTCCAGTGTCGTCAGGTCGATTTCCCTTAACCTCTCCTCGTAGGACATACCCCTTAGCTCCGGGACTAGTCTCGTTGCAAACCTTTGCACTTTCTCTAGTTTCTTTACGTGCTTGGCTAGGTGTGCGTTCCAAACTGGTGCTGCATACTCCAATATGGGCCTAACGTACACAGTGTGCAGGGTCCTGAACGATTCTCTATTAAGATGTCGGAATGCTGTTCTTAGGTTTGCTAGGCGCCCATATGCTGCAGCAGTTATTTGGTTGATGTGCGCCTCAGGAGATGTGCCTGGTGTTATACTCACCCCAAGATCTTTTTCCTTGCTTGAGGTTTGTAGTCTCTGGCCCCCTAGACTGTACTCCATCTGCGGTCTTCTTTGCCCTTCCCCAATCTTCATGACTTTGCACTTGGTGGGGTTAAACTCCAGGAACCAATTTCTGGACCAGGCTTGCAGCCTGTCCAGATCCATTTGTAGTTCTGCCTGGTCCTCGTCCGATTGAATTCTTCTCATCAACTTCACATCATCTGCAAACAGGGACACTTCGGAGTCTATTCCTTCCATCATGTCATTCACAAATACCAGAAACAGCACCGGTCCTAGGACTGACCCCTGTGGAACCCCACTCGTCACCGGCGCCCACTCTGACACCTCGCCACGTACCATGACTCGCTGCTGTCTTCCTGACAGGTATTCCCTGATCCATTGTAGTGCCTTCCCTGTTATCCCTGCCTGGTCCTCCAGCTTCTGCACTAATCTCTTGTGTGGAACTGTCAAATGCCTTCTTACAGTCCAAGAAAATGCAATCTACCCATCCCTCTCTGTCTTGTCTTACTGCTGTCACCCTGTCATAGAACTCCAGTAGATTTGTGACACAGGATTTCCCGTCTCTGAAACCGTGTTGGCCATCATTGATAAGCTCATTCCTTTTTAGGTGGTCCACCACTCTTCTGATAATCTTCTCCATGACCTTGCATACTATACATGTCAGTGACACTGGTCTGTAGTTTAGTGCTTCGTGCCCGTCTCCTTTTTTAAAAATTGGGACTACATTTGCTGTCTTCCATACCTCAGGTAGTTGCCCTGTTTCGATAGATGTGTTGAAGATTGTTGTTAATGGTACACATAGCTCCTCTGCTCCCTCTCTCAGGACCCATGGAGAAATGTTATCCGGCCCCATCACCTTTGATTTAAATGTTCATTTATCCATTGTGTGTGTGCGCACATATGTACGTACTCATCTAATTGTGGTTGCAGGGGTCGAGAGACTGCTCCTGGCCCCACCTCTTCACTGTGTGAGAGAGTGTGTGTGTGTATGTCACTAGCTTGAATGGTTGACAAGAGGTTTGAGCTCTGTTTAGACAGTCCCAGGTTGTGGTGGTTTTCATAAAAGGTGAGAATTAAATATGATCAGACGTGAAGGAGGCAGAACTCTGAGTGTACATTTAAATTGGACCATTACTGAGGCTCAGAGCTCAGTGTGTGTATAGAATGTTTAACATTAAATGATGGACCTCCCAAAGACAATCACAGAAATCAGTTTAGCCTCCTTGAAAATGTTTATTTTAGATTGTTTCATATTTGAATATGCTGTATATTTTTTGGTATGAGAAAATGAGATCATATGCCATTTTTTCCTTTGGTGTTGTGCATTTGCTTTATGCTATAATTTGTATTGCAGGTTCGCTTCTTTTTCCACTTTAGTGGAAATAAACCAACAAATAGGCGAGAAAATCCTGAGTGGTACTTTACACAAATTCTTAAGTGGATCTCTGCCCACGAGAATTTTCTTAAGACACGCATCCAGCCTGTTTTGAATCGCTGTGGTCATCAAAAGACTTCAGCTAAAGTAAGATTTTTTTTGTAATGAATATAAACCAGGGCATGTACATGTATGTTACACAATTCCGACAAGATGAAAATTAGACACGTATTCAACATCTGGGTATCTTTAATATAGACTTTTCACGATCCAGTGGCTTTATCAATACAAGTTCTAGGACATAATTTGAAGACAATAGAAGTACAGTTGTATCCCGACTTACGATATTTTTTCATTCCAGAATGCTGTTCAAGTGCCATTACCAAACGAATTTATCCCCATAAGGAATGATGTAAAATAGACTAGTCCTTTTAGACCCCCAAAATTACACTTACAAAAGCATTTAAAAAAAATAAACTTACATAAAAGGGTGAGTTTGGGGACCATCGTAAGTCGGGGTACCACTGTATATACAAAAGATGAGGTAATCAGTCCCTCAGCCTTGGAGATGGTGTGAAGAGCATCGTAATTTTCATCTTGTCAGTATTGTATACTTCCACTGGGGAATCCTGCCTTCCAGTGACAATGCCTTCGTCTGCTACCTGTCCCCTTTTCACCTGATGCCAGTATATAAGCACCAGCTTTCTTGCCTGTGCTCCAGATTCTTCACGCCTACGGTGCTCTTCACACCATCTCCAAGGCTGAGGGACTAATTACCTCATCTTTTGTATATAGTTCTACTGTCTTCAAATTATGTCCTAGAATTTACATGTAGATAAAGCCACTGGATGGTGAAACATCTACATTAGATACCAGATGTTGCATATGTGTCATTTCATCAGAATTAGGCATGAATATTTGACCCATGAAGATATCTATTCTTAAAATCTTCAAAATCTAAACCAGTGCAACCTTGGTTTTTGTTTAATTACCTCAAAGTCATTTAAAAAATAAACTTACATAAAAGGGTGAGTTTGGGGACCATCGTAAACCGGGGTACCACTGTATTGATAAAGCCACTGGATGGTGAAACATCTACATTAAAGATACCCAGATGTTGCATATGTGTCTAATTTTCATCAAATTAGGGCATGAATATTTGACCCATGAAGATATTAATTCTGTAAAACTCCCTCTCAAAATCTTAAAAACCAGTGCAACCTTGGTTTTTGTTTTTAATTCGCTCCAGAGAGTCCGACGAAAACTAAAGCAATATTTCCCATAAGAAATAATGTAAATCCAATTAATCCGTTCCAGACACCCAAGAATATTAACAAAAAATACATTTTATAGAGAATAACTATAGTTTTACTTAAAGAAAACAATGAGAAATAAATATAAAGCACTAATTTTAATGGATAAATGAACATTTAAATCAGTTTTACCTTTATTGAAGAGACTTGTTGGCGTATGGAAGACGGCGAGGAGGGGAGAGGGAGGAGAGGTTATCTTTGCCACCATCACTACCACCCTCAACCACCATCACAACCACTACCACCCTCTACCACCATCACAACCACTACCACCCTCTACCACCATCATTACCACCCTCTACCACCATCACAACCACTACCACCCTCTGCCACCATCACTACCACCCTCTGCCACCATCACTACCACCCTCTGCCACCATCACTACCACCCTCTGCCACCATCACTACCACCCTCTGCCACCATCACTACCACCCTCTACCACCATCACTACCACCCTCTACCACCATCACTACCACCCTCTACCACCATCACAACCACCCTCTACCACCATTACAACCACTACCACCCTCTACCACCATCACTACCACCCTCTGCCACCATCACTACCACCCTCTACCACCATCACAGCCACTACCACCCTCTACCACCATCATTACCACCCTCTACCACCATCATTACCACCCTCTACCACCATCACAACCACTACCACCATCACTACCACCCTCTACCACCATCACAACCACTACCACCATCACTACCACCCTCTACCACCATCACTACCACCCTCTATCACCATCACTACCACCCTCTACCACCATCACTACTACCATCACTACCACCCTCAACCACCATCACTACCACCCTCTACCACCATCACAATCACTACCATCACTACCACCCTCTACCAACATCACAACCACTACCACCCTCTACCACCATCACTACCATCCTCTACCACCATCACTACCATCCTCTACCATCACTACCACCCTCTACCACCATCACTACCACCCTCTACTACCAACAAAGCCAGACTGACTCAGAATGCATGTACTCACCTAGTTGTGGTTGCAGGGGTCGAGACATAGCTCCTGGCCCTGCCTCTTCACTGGCCGCTACTGGGTCACTCTCCCTGCGCCATGAGCTTTATCATACCTCTTCTTAAAGCTGTGTATGGAACCTGCCTCCACTACATCGCTTCCCAAGCTATTCCACTTCCCGACTACTCTGTGACTGAAGAAATACTTCCTAACATCCCTGTGATTCATCTGAGTCTTCAACTTCCAACTGTGTCCCCTTGTTGCTGTGTCCCATCTTTGGAACATTCTGTCTCTGTCAACCTTGTCAATTCCTCTCAGTATTTTATATGTCGTTATCATGTCCCCCCTATCTCTCCTGTCCTCCAGTGTTGTCAGGTCGATTTCCCTTAACCTCTCCTCGTAGGACATACCCCTTAGCTCCGGGACTAGTCTTGTTGCAAACCTTGCACTTTCTCTAGCTTCTTTACGTGCTTGGATAAATGTGGGTTCCAAACTGGTGCTGCATACTCCAGTATGGGCCTAACGTACACAGTGTACAGGGTCCTGAACGATTCTTTATTAAGATGTCGGAATGCTGTTCTTAGGTTTGCTAGGCGCCCGTATGCTGCAGCAGTTATTTGGTTGATGTGCGCCTCAGGAGATGTGCCTGGTGTTATACTCACCCCAAGATCTTTTTCCTTGATTGAGGTTTGTAGTCTCTGGCCCCCTAGACTGTACTCCGTCTGCGGTCTTCTTTGCCCTTCCCCAATCTTCATGACTTTGCACTTGGTTGGGTTGAACTCCAGGACCCAATTGCTGGACCAGGCTTGCAGCCTGTCCAGATCCCTTTGTAGTTCTGCCTGGTCCTCTTCCGATTGAATTCTTCTCATCAACTTCACATCATCTGCAAACAGGGACACTTCGAGTCTATTCCTTCCGTCATGTCGTTCACAAACACCAGAAACAGCACCGGTCCTAGGACTGACCCCTGTGGAACCCCACTCGTCACCGGCGCCCACTCTGACACCTCGCCACGGACCATGACTCGCTGCTGTCTTCCTGACAGGTATTCCCTGATCCATTGTAGTGCCTTCCCTGTTATCCCTGCCTGGTCCTCCAGCTTCTGCACTAATCTCTTGTGTGGGACTGTGTCAAACGCCTTCTTACAGTCCAAGAATATGCAATCTACCCACCCCTCTCTCTCTTGTCTTACTGCTGTGACCCTGTCATAGAACTCCAGTAGGTTTGTGACACAGGATTTCCCGTCCCTGAAACCGTGTTGGCCGTCGTTGATAAGCTCATTCCTTTCTAGGTGCTCCACCACTCTTCTCCTGATAATCTTCCCCATGACCTTGCATACTATACATGTCAGTGACACTGGTCTGTAGTTTAGTGCTACGTTTCTGTCTCCTTTTTTAAAAATTGGAACTACATTTGCTGTCTTCCATACCTCTGGTAGTTGCCCTGTTTTGATAGACGTGTTGAAGATTGTTGTGTGGGATGCTTTGTGTGGGATGCTTTGTGTGGGCGTGGGCAGGTGGACACGTTCGGTATGACGGACGAAAACCAAGCTGACGAACGAAAACTGGGACAATATTTTGACGAAAAAAGTTGTCGAAAACCAAATTTGATGAAAATCAGAGCAAACGAAAACCAAGGTTCCACTGTATACTTTATTTTTATTTAATCTCTCATTTTGTTGTGAGTCTTATAATGTGGATAACTAGTCAGCATTTGCATGACCTTGCATTTTGTTATTTTTTTATGTGCTTTTTATTCCATCACAGAAGAATAGGAAGTAATATAGACGTTTTGCCATCCAGTGGCTTTATCAATACAAATTCTAGGACATAATTTTAAGACAGTAGAACTAGTATATACAAAAGATGAGGTAATCAGTCCTCAGCCTTGGAGATAGTGTGAAGAGCACCGTAATTTTCATCTTGTCAGTATTGGTTTGTGCAGGCCTTTAAACTTGCAATATATCTTAATTCATAATAGCTCAGTTCAACCATCATTATTTTTGTTTGTAATTTTGCAAAATGCATATCTGTATTTGAGTTTGAAGAATCACTTGGCAATACAACCCCCTCTTATAATCTCTCTTTGAAAAGTATTAGACTTTAGTACTGGTTTTAATAACAAATATTTTTTCATAATGAACACACTTGTTACAAAATTTGGCGACAGTTATGTTATACATAATAGAAAGTCCCTGGTTCTGCAGAGCATTTTGGGCAGACTAAAATCAGACTACTTGACATCATTTGCCTGAAGATAGATTATTTGAATTTCAAGTTTGATTTAATTGAGATATCTGAATGCTGAGTTTAGTACGTATAATTAAGTTGTCTGAAGATAAGATTAATTATTAAATGTATTAATTTAGATTTTTAACAAAGCTCTGTAAGAACAGCAGTGTTATTATTAAAAGATGGTAATACAAAACTGTATTGACTATTTTAGTTACAGGAGGGCCCTGCTTATACATCAGGTTAGGTTCCAGGCTACTGCTGTAATGCAAAAATTACTGTAAAGTGAAACATAGCCTTTTTTCACTTTCATATGCATTTAAAAGCCTAATAAAATGTTTACATTATCATATATTAAGTTAGCATTAGAGCTAGACCTAAAAAAAGGCGCATACATTACACACATTAAGTGGTCCCTCGGTTTTCGCCGAAAATTCGTTCCAGAATGCTGCTCAAGTGCCATTACCGAACGAATTTACTTCCTTAAGAAATAATGTCACGTAGGTTAGTCTATTTCAGACCCCCAAAAATACACTTGCAACAGCACTTACGAAAATACACTTACATAAATGTTCGAGTTTGGAGATGCACGAAAACCGAGGGACCACTGTACTTACCTTAAAATATTTTCATCCTTAGCTTATAGTGAGTGGTGAATAAATGAAGAATGGGTATAATCGAAAACCACTGTATTAGCGAAACGCTGTAAGGCATAGCACTGTAAAGTGGGGCCCTTCTGTATAATAATTATTGGTTGGTAGAAATTGGTGACAGTAAGTATGAATGCTAATTGGAATCTGGATAAGCAGGTGGCTTTAAATATAATTTGACATTTATATTATTTTATTTTTTTTTTTTCAACAAGTCGGCCGTCTCCCACCGAGGCAGGGTGACCCAAAAAGAAAGAAAATCCCCAAAAAGAAAATACTTTCATCATCATTCAACACTTTCACCACACTCATACATAATCACTGTCTTTGCAGAGGAGCTCAGATATGACAGCTGAGAATTGTCCCTCCCAGCTGTCACTATCCCAGACCCCTCCTTTAAAGTGCAGGCATTGTACTTCCCATTTCCAGGACTCAAGTCCAACTAAATCAATTAACTGGTTTCCCTGAATCCCTTCACAAAATGTTACCCTGCTCACACTCCAACAGCTCGTCAGGTCCCACAAACCATTCGTTTCCATTCACTCATATCTAACACGCTCACACATGCTTGCTGGAAGTCCAAGCCCCTCGCCCACAAAACCTCCTTTACCCCCTCCCTCCAACCTTTTCTAGGACGACCCCTACCCCTCCTTCCTTCCCCTACAGATTTATACGCTCTCCAAGTCATTCTACTTTGATCCATTCTCTCTAAATGACCAAACCACCTCAACAACCCCTCTTCAGCCCTCTGACAAATACTTTTAGTAACTCCACACCTTCTCCTAATTTCCACACTCTGAATTTTCTGCATAATATTTACACCACACATTGCCCTTAGACAGGACATCTCCACTGCCTCCAGCCTCCTCCTCTCTGCAGCATTTGCAACCCATGCTTCACACCCATATAAGAGTGTTGGTACCACTATACTTTCGTACATTCCCTTCTTTGCCTCCATGGATAACGTTTTTGTCTGCACAGATACCTCAACGCACCACACACCTTTTTTCCTTCATAAATTCTATGGTTAACCTCATCCTTCATAAACCCATCCACTGACACATCAACTCCCAAATATCTGAAAACATTTACTTCTTCCATAATCCCTCTCTCCAATGTGATATCCAATTTTTCTTTATTTAAATCATTTGATACCCTCATCACCTTACTCTTATCTATGTTAACTTTCAACTTTCTACCTTTACACACCTTTACACTAAATTCATTTAGCAAATTGGGAATGTTTGGCATCTTCTGGATGAGAGTTCTATATTTTGGGACCTTTATTTGCATGGAGTTTTCCACTCAGATGAAATTAAACATGAGAGATATCAAGAGATATTTGTTTTTGAATTGTGTCTGTGAATTCTGTTGCAGCTCTCCAAGAGGTTTCAGCACTGTGGTAATAATTATTTTGAGTTTCCTGTAGTATGCATAGTAGTAAGTGTGGATGTTTTGTATGTTGAGTAAATTTAAACTTTTGAATAAATAACAAAAGGCACAATAGTGTGGTGTGTTGTCTGGAACTGATTAAAGTGATTACGTATTGTAATTGAAGATGTTGGTTGAATTAGGATGTATTTTAGATGATTGCTGTTTTAGAGCTCCATGCACATATAAGTGAGGTAGGGATAGTACAGAGTACTAGATACAGATAGTACAGGGTGAGTAATGTTGTCTAAGGTAAATACTGGGCAGTACCTTTCATGCTAATTATTAATCATGTTGAAGACAACTGGATCTGGATTTGTGATGACAAGATGACATAAACATGCAAGATTTCAGGTACGTCTTGCTACTTCTACTTACACTTAGGTCACACTACGCAAACATGTACACGTTTATGTATACACACTCATCTGAGTTTTCTTTGATTTTATCTTAATAGTTCTTGTTCTTATTGCTTTTCCCTTTCATATCCATGGGGAAGTGGAATAAGAATCTTTCCTCCGTAAGCCATGCGTGTTGTAAAAGTCAACTAAAATGCCGGGAACAATGGGCTAGTAACCCCTTTTCCTGTATAGCTTACTAAAAAGAAGAAGAAGAAAACCGTCAAAGTGGGATGTTTGAATGTGCGTGGATGTTGTGCGAATGATAAGAAAGAGATGATTGTAGATGTTATGAATGAAAAGAAGCTGGATGTCCTGGCTTTAAGTGAGACAAAGCTGAAGGGGGTAGGAGAGTTTCAGTGGGGAGAAATAAATGGGATTAGATCAGGGGTTTCAAATAGAGTTAGAGCTAAAGAAGGAGTGGCAATAATGTTGAATAATCAGTTATGGCAGGTAAAGAAGGAATATAAATGTATAAATTCAAGGATTATGTGGAGTAAAATAAAGGTTGGATGTGAAAAGTGGGTTATAGTAAGTGTTTATGCACCTGGAGAAGAGAGAAGTGTAGAGGAGAGAGAGATTTTGGGAAATGTTAAGTGAGTGTGTGGGGAGTTTTGAACCAAGTGAGAGGTAATTGTGGTTGGGGATCTTAATGCTAAAGTGGGTAAAAATGTTGTGGAGGAGTAGTAGGTAAATTTGGGGTGCCAGGGTAAATGTAAATGGGGAACCATTAATTGAGCTATGTGTAGAAAGAGGTTTGGTAATAAGTAATACATATTTTATGAAAAGAGGATAAATAAATATACAAGGTATGATATAGCACGTAAGGAAAGTAGTTTGTTGGATTATGTATTAGTGGAAAAAAGGTTGTTGAGTAGGCTTCAGGATGTACATGTTTATAGAGGGCAACGGATATATCAGATCATTATTTGGTTGTAGCTACAGTTAGAGTAAAAGGTAGATGGGACAAAAGAAAATGGCAACAGCAAGTAAGAGAGGTAAAAGTGTATAAACTAAGGGAGGAGGAAGTTAGGGTGAGATATAAGCAACTATTGGCAGAAAGGTGGGCTAGTGCAAGTAGGAGTAGTGGGGGTTGAAGAGAGTTGGGATAGTTTTAAAAATGCAGTATTAGAATGTTGGGCAGAAGTTTGTGGCTATAGGAGGGTGGGTGCAGGAGGAAAGAGGAGTGAGTGGTGGAATGAAGAAGTAAAGGGTGTGATAAAAGAGAAAAAGGTAGCTTATGAGAGGTTTTTACAAAACAAAGTGTTAATAGAAGAGCAGAGTATATGGAAAGTAAAAGAAAGGTGAAGAGAGTGGTGAGAGAGTGTAAAAGAAGAGGCGGATGAAAGAATGGGAGAGGCTCTGTCAAGAAATTTTGCTGAAAACAAGAAAAATTTTGGAGTGAGATAAACAAGGTAAGAAAGCCTAGGGAACGAATGGATTTTTTTTTTTTATTAACACATCGGCGATTCCCACCAAGGCAGGGTGGCCGAAAAGAAAAACTTTCATCATCATTCACTCCATCACTGTCTTGCCAGAAGGGTGCTTTACACTACAGTTATAAAACTGCAACATTAACACCCCTCCTTCAGAGTGCCGGCACTGTACTTCCCATCTCCAGAACTCAAGTCCGGCCTGCCGGTTTCCTGAATCCTTCATAAATGTTACTTTGCTCACACTCCAACAGCACGTCAAGTATTAAAAACCATATGCCTCCATTCACTCCTATCAAATACGCTCACACATGCTTGCTGGAAGTCCAAGCCCTCGCACACAAAACTTCCTTTACCCCCTCCCTCCAACCTTTCCTAGGCCGACCCTACCCCGCCTTCCCTCCACTACAGATTTATACACTCTCGAAGTCACTCTGTCTCGTTCCATTCTCTCTACATGTCCAAACCACCTCAACATCCCCTCCTCAGCTCTCTGGACAATCGTTTTGGTAATCCGCACCTCCTCTTAATTTCCAATCTCGAATTCTCTGCATTATATTCACACCCACATTGACCTCAGACATGACATCTCCACTGCCTCCAGCCTTCTCCTCGTTGCAACATTCATCACCTATGCTTCACACCCATATAAGAGCGTTAGTATAACTATACTCTCATACATTCCCCTCTTTACTTCCATGGACAAGGTTCTTTGTCTCCACAGACTCCGAAGTGCTCCACTCACCCTTTTCCCCTCATCAATTCTATGATTCACCTCATCCTTCATAGACCCATCCGCCGACATGTCCACTCCCAAATATCTGAATACATTCACCTCCTCCATACTCTCTCCCTCCAATCTGATATCCAATCTTTTGTCACCTATTCTTTTGTTATCCTCATCACCTTACTCTTTCCTATATTCACTTTCAATTTTCTTCTTTTACACACCCTACCAAATTCATCCACCAACCTCTGCAGCTTCTCTTCAGAATCTCCCAAAAGCACAGTGTCATCAGCAAAAAGCAACTGTGACAACTCCCATTTTGTATTTGCTTCTTTATCTTTAAGCCCAACACCTCTTGCCAAGACCCCCGCATTCACTTCTCTTACAACCCCATCTATAAATATATTGAACAACCACGGTGACATCACACATCCTTGTCTAAGGCCCACTTTTACTGGGAAATAGTCCCTTCCTCCTACACACTCTAACCTGAGCCTCACTATCCTCATAAAAACTCTTCACTGCTTTCAGTAACCTTCCTCCTATTCCATACACCTGCAACATCTGCCACATTGCCCCCTATCTACCCTATCATACGCCTTTTCCAAATCCATAAATGCCACAAAAACATCTTTACCCTTATCCAAATACTGTTCACCTATATGTTTCACTGTAAACACTTGGTCTACACACCCCTACCTTTCCTAAAGCCCCCTTGTTCATCTGCTATCCTGCTTTCTGTTTTACTCTTAATTCTTTCAATAATAACTCTACCATACACTTTACCAGGTACATTCAACAGACTTATTCCCCTATAATTTTTGCACTCTCTTTTGTCCCCTTTGCCTTTATACAAAGGAACAATACACGCTCTCTGCCAATCCCTAGGTACCTTACCCTCTTCCATACATTTATTAAATAATAGCACCAACCACTCCAAAATTATATCCCCACCTGCTTTTAACATTTCTATCTTTATCCCATCAATCCCAGCTGCCTTACCCCTTTCATTCTACCCACTGCCTCACGAACTTCCCCTACACCCACAACTGGCTCTTCCACACTCCTACAAGATGTTATTCCTCCTTGCCCTACACACGAAATCACAGCTTCCCTGTCTTCATCAACATTTAACAAATCCTCAAAATATTCTCTCCATCTTCCCGATACCTCTAACTCTCCATTTAATAACTCTCCTCTCCTATTTTTAACTGTCAAATCCATTTGTTCTCTAGGCTTCCTCAACTTATTAATCTCATTCCAAAACTTTTTCTTATTTTCAACAAAATTTGCTGATAACATCTCACCCACTCTCTCATCTGCTCTCTTTTTACATTGCTTCACCACTCTTTTAACCTCTCTTTTTCTCTCCATATACTCTTCCCTCCTTGCATCACTTCTACTTTGTAAAAACCTCTCATATGCTAACTTTTTCTCCCTTACGAATGGATTTGTCAGTTAAAAACAAAGTAGGGGAGTTAGTAGATGAGGAGCTGGAGGTATTGGGTAGATGGCAGGAATATTTTGAGGAACTTTTAAATGTCGATGAAGAAAGGGAGGCGGTAATTTCATGTACTGGCCAGGGAGGTACAACATCGTTTAGAAGTGAAGAAGAGCAGGATGTGAGTGTGGGGAGGTGCGTGAGGCATTACGTAGAATGAAAGGGGTAAAGCAGCTGGAATTGACGGAATCATGACAGAAATGTTAAAAGCAGAGGGGATATAGTGCTGGAGTGGTTGGTATTTTTGTTTAATAAATGTATGAAAGAGGAAGGTACCTAGATTGGCAGAAGCATATAGTTCCTTTATATAAAGGGAAGGGGATAAAGAGAGTGTAAAATATGGGAATAAGTTTACTGATATACCAGGTAAAGTGTATGGCAGGGTTATTATTGAAAGAATTAAGGTAAGACAGAGAGTAGGATTGCAGATGAGCAAGAGGCTTTAGAGTGGGTAGGGGATGTGTAGATCAAGTGTTTACAGT
>WNWK01005372.1:56596-74311 GCA_009830355.1 Cherax destructor
AAAAAATTTGTTGCCATCAATTTTTGGGAGATATGAAGGCATGAAGTTGAGAAATTGAACCCTTAAAACATTGGCGGGGGGTCACCTTGAAAATTTTTTTTTTTTTTCTTTTTTTTCTTTTTTTTTTAATTTTTTTTTTTTTCAAGAACTTTTATCCGGAGACCAATATAAAGACTATTTGGTATATTTCACTGTTGTATAATACACAAAAACCAAAAACTTTGCTGTCATTATATTGTTTAAAAAACATTTTTACACAAACCAAAATTAAAAATGTTTTTATTACTTTTTTCATCATATATATACAAATAGCCTGGACAAGTTCCTAGAACTGCAAAGGTTGGGGTTTTGTGTGGGGGGGGGATTCAAATATAAGTCAAGCGAATTAGTGCCAATGACAAATTACACCATCACTCACCACCCTCACCCCCCTTCAACCACCCCCCTTCCTCAACCCCACCAACCACATGGAAATAAATCCTGTCTAATTTTTTGGGTTATCCTAGGTTGTTGGTTGCCTTCCTTCGTTCTTTCCCCTTCCTTCCTTCCTTCCTTCCTTCCACCTACCTCCTACCTTCCTCCATCCTACCTCCTTTCCCCCTCCTTCCCCCCCCTTTCCCCCTCCCCCACCCCCTTCCCTTTCCCTACCTACCTTCCTCCCCCCTTTACTTTTTCCTTCCCTTTCCCTTTTCTTCCTTCCCCTTTCCCCCTTCCTTTCCCCTTTTCATCCTTCCTTTCTTCCTTCCTTTTCCCCTTCCTCCTCATCTCCCTTTCTTCCTTCCTTCCTCCTCATCCTTCCTTTCTTCCTTATCTTTTCCCCTTTCTTCCTTCCTTCCTTCATCTCTTCCTTTTTTCCTTCCCCTTTTTTTCCTTTTTCTTCCTCCCTTTTTTTCTTCCTTCCCCTGGTTTTCTGTGATTGCTTTTGGTCACAAACCCTCAAAACCATGAAATTCACCACTGACACTTCCATCTGTGTTTGAACTGTCACTTGGGAAAAAAAAGAGTCCCACCTGAGGAGTGTGGGGGTTTTTTTTCCACAAGGCATGGTGAACAAGGGTTACTGAAATGGCGTTCCCACAATACCCTGGCTCCAGATTTTTTTATACTCGCACACTGCCGTGCAGACCCATTTCTCAAATGTAGGCCACCAGTTTTCCCCCCTTGATTTGAAGGGCTGAATTTATTCGTACAAGATGTGACCACCCTGGCTGCAATGACAAAAAAATACGGACCCCCTCAAAGGGTTGTTATATAATATCTCAATTTTTTTTTCAACCTAAAAAATTTCATGCTTATGCTTCTTTTTCAACTTCCAGAATCACTTGCTGAGGCTGGTATGGATTGCACAAGTACAAAAGGCATTGAGGCAAGGGAGGTTGTGTACTGACATTACATGGTTTTTCCCTAAGACAGTGAACTTGCTCATAGGCTAATCTGTCCTGTAAACTAATTAATAAACGTGTTTCCAAAAATATGCTAAAATTTGTATTGTGTTAATCGAAAGTGTTAACAGGCCATATTAACCAAGGTCAACTGTATTTATTTGTGTTGGTTTTAAATTTATTTTATATTTTGGTTATTGTTATAGTTTTTTATTATAGTATATTGTTATAGTAGGGGGTTGGGGAGTCAGAACCCCCGGGGAGGTACTACCGTCCTCCAAGTGAGTGTAAAAAAAGCCTGTATTTTTTTACATGATGGTAGGATTGCTGGTGTCTTTTTTCTTCTAAAACATGCAAGATTTCAGGACGTCTTGCTTTTTTACTTACACTTAGGTCACGCAAATCATGTACCGTTTATGTATACACACTCATCTGTTTTTTCTTGATTTTATCTTAATAGTTCTTGTTCTTATTTTTTTTCCCTTTCATATCCAGGGGGAAAGGGGGAATAAAATTTTCCTCCGAAGCCATGCGGGTAAAAGTCAACTAAAATGCCGGGAACAATGGGCTAGAACCCCCCTTTTCCTGTATAGCTTACAAAAAGAAAAAGAAAAAAACCGCCAAAGGGGGTGTTTGAATGTGCGTGGATTTTTCGAATGATAAAAAGAGATATTGTAGATGTTATGAATGAAAAGGGGTGGATGTCCTGGCTTTTAACCCTTTGGGGAACTTTTGTTTCCTTTTGGTTTTTCGTTATATACGCTTACGAGCCACTGTTTCCGTTCAACGCCAAATTTTAGCGGCTCAAATCAAGCGGGGAGAAAGCTGGTAGGCCAACATGTGAGAGAATGGGTCTGTGTGGTCAGTGTGCGAGTATAAAAAATGGGGCAGCCACTGGTGCATTGTGGGAAACCATTTCAGTAGTCCTTGTTCAGCATCCCTTTAGCGGTAAGAATTATCTGACTCCTTCGATCTGGGACTGTTCTCATCCTCAATGATAGCTCTAACACAGATGGAAGTGTCTTGAAGATGAATTTCATGGTTTTGAGGAGTTTGTGACCGAAAGCAATGCCCAGGATACCAGAAGGAAGGAAGGAAAAAGAAAGAAAGTAAGAAAGGAAGGAAGAGATGAGAGGAAGGAAGGAAGGAAAGAAGAGATGAAAGGAAGGAAGGAAGGAAGGAAAGAAGAGATGAAAAAGAAGGAAGGAGGAAAAGAAGGAAGGAAAGAAGAAAGAAAGGAAGGAGAGATGAGGAAGGAAGGAACAAAAGAAGAAAGAAAGAAAGGAAGGAGATGAGAGGAAGGAAGGAACAAAAGAAGTAACAAAGGAAGACGAAAAAGGAAGGAATGAATGAAGAAGAAAGGAAGGCAGGAAGGAAGAGATGAGAGAAGGAAGGAAGAGACGAGAGGAAGGAAGGAAATGTAAGAAAGGAATGAAGGAAGAAAGGAAGCAAAGAAGGAGGTTGTGGGAAGACATGGGTCCCCTTTGTGTTGACAGGTTGACAGCAGTGAGGGTGGTGAGTAATGGTATAATATGTCATTTTGACAGCTGGCTTACCCTGACTCAGCAAATTTATATGTCCACACACACACAACTTCAAGCTCTAAGGAAAGTTGATGGAAAGTGTCCAGTCATTATATATGTGTATATATATTATAGAACAATAGCAATAGGTAGGTAGGTAGCAAGTAGGTAGGCAAGAAGGTAAGTAGGTAGGCAAGTAGGTATGTAGGAGGCAAGTAAGCAAGTAGGCACGTAAGTAGGTAAGCAAGAGGTAAGAGGTAGCAAGTCAGGTAAGCAAGTGGTAGCAAGAGGTAAGCAGGGCACGCAAGTAGGCAAGAGGTACGTAAGTAGGCACGTAAGTCAGGTACGAAGTAGGTACGTAAGTAGGTAGGAAGGACTGTGGGGAAGAAGAGCTTGGGACCCCATGGGTGTTGACAGGTGAGTGGTGGTATAATATGTCATTTTGACAGCAGCCGCACCCTGACTCAGCATATTTACAAGTCCACACACTCACAACAACCAGCTTCCAGAAGCTAAATGTCAGTTCTATGAAGTGTCCAGTGACTATATATGTGTATATATAGAAACCAGAAGGAAGGAGATGAAAGAAAGGAAGGAAGGTAGGAATGTAGGAAGGAATGTAGGAAGGAAGGAATGTAGGAAGGAAGGAAGGAATGTAGGAAGGCATGTAGGAAGGAAGGTTGGAAGGAAGGTAGGAAGGAAGGTAGGAAGGAAGGTAGGAAGGAAGGCAGGAAGGAAGGCAGGAAGGAAGGCAGGAGGGAAGGTAGAAAGGAAGGAAGGCAGGAAGGAAGGAAGGCAGGCAGGAAGGAAGGTAGGCAGGAAGGAAGGAAGGAAGGAAGGAATGACGACCCAGAAACAACAACCAGCTTCCAGAAGCTAATAGCAATTCTATGAAGTGTCCAGTGATTATATATGCGTATATATAGAAACCAGATGGAAGGAAGAAAGGAAGGACGAGATGAAAGGAAGGAAGGAATGTAGGAAGGAAGGTTAGAAGAAAGGAAGGAAGGTCGGAATGATGACCCAGACACAACAACCAGCTTCCAGAAGCTTATAGCAGTTCTAGGCACGTGTCCAGTGACTGTGTGTGTATATAGAAACCAGAAGGAAGAAAGGAAGGACGAGATGAAAGGTAGTAAGGAAGAAAGGTAGGTAGGTAGGTAGGTAGGTAGGTAGGTAGGTAGGTAGGTAGGTAGGTAGGTAGGTAGGTAGGTAGGTAGGTAGGAAGGAAGGTAGGTAGGAAGGAAGGTAGGTAGGAAGGAAGGTAGGTATGTAGGAAGGAATGTAGGAAGGAAGGAAGGAAGGAAGGACGACCCAGACGACCATCAACCTAGGAAAACTACCTAACACAACTGCTACTACTTTGAAGGAAACTGCTCAGAAGAGATGTTTTGTCTGTGTATATACAAAAATACGCCCACAAAAATGCAGACACACTCGTTTTATGTGTGAGGAATGTAAAACACCACTGTGCATGGAACCATGTTTCAAAGAGTTCCACAAGCTGCAGAATGTCTATGAACATGTCCAGTGACTGTACATTTGTATATATATTATAGAACAATAGTAATAAAGATTTTTTTTGTATTGTTCATTTGTGTAAACAAGTTTTGTAAACAATATAAAGATACTAATATTTATGCTATTATTGTGTTGCATACAACGAATATATATATACATTGCACCTACCTTGGTCTCACAGGCCACATAAGTTACGTAAAAAGAAAATAGTGAAAAAACAAGAAATCTACGAATGGAAGTAAACAAATGTTTACTGAGTGAGCGCAGTCGCCGCTGTTGCCATACGCGCTCATTTTCTGCCAACTTTACACCTCCATATTTCGGTAAGTATTGATGGCAAAATCTGTTTTTAGGATAAAACAATCAGAAAAATAATCTTAACATTTTGATAAGAAAAATAATTTTTTTTTTTCGAATATTTTGCGACAACAGAATGGCACTCAGGATTGAGGGTTGCGACAGTCAAAGGGTTAAGTGAGACAAAGCTGAAGGGGGTAGGAGAGTTTCAGTGGGGAGAAATAAATGGGATTAGATCAGGGGTTTCAAATAGAGTTAGAGCTAAAGAAGGAGTGGCAATAATGTTGAATAATCAGTTATGGCAGGTAAAGAAGGAATATAAATGTATAAATTCAAGGATTATGTGGAGTAAAATAAAGGTTGGATGTGAAAAGTGGGTTATAGTAAGTGTTTATGCACCTGGAGAAGAGAGAAGTGTAGAGGAGTGAGAGAGATTTTGGGAAATGTTAAGTGAGTGTGTGGGGAGTTTTGAACCAAGTGAGAGAGTAATTGTGGTTGGGGATCTTAATGCTAAAGTGGGTAAAAATGTTGTGGAGGGAGTAGTAGGTAAATTTGGGGTGCCAGGGTAAATGTAAATGGGGAACCATTAATTGAGCTATGTGTAGAAAGAGGTTTGGTAATAAGTAATACATATTTTATGAAAAAGAGGATAAATAAATATACAAGGTATGATATAGCACGTAAGGAAAGTAGTTTGTTGGATTATGTATTAGTGGATAAAAGGTTGTTGAGTAGGCTTCAGGATGTACATGTTTATAGAGGGCAACGGATATATCAGATCATTATTTGTTGTAGCTACAGTTAGAGTAAAAGGTAGATGGGACAAAAGAAAATGGCAACAGCAAGTAAGAGAGGTAAAAGTGTATAAACTAAGGGAGGAGAGTTAGGTGAGATATAAGCAACTATTGGCAGAAAGGTGGGCTAGTGCAAGTAGGAGTAGTGGGGGTTGAAGAGAGTTGGGATAGTTTTAAAAAAGCAGTATTAGAATGTTGGGCAGAAGTTTGTGGCTATAGGAGGGTGGGTGCAGGAGGAAGAGGAGTGAGTGGTGGAATGAAGAAGTAAAGGGTGTGATAAAAGAGAAAAAGGTAGCTTATGAGAGGTTTTTACAAAACAGAAGTGTTAATAGAAGAGCAGAGTATATGGAAAGTAAAAGAAAGGTGAAGAGAGTGGTGAGAGAGTGTAAAAGAAGAGCGGATGAAAGAATGGGAGAGGCTCTGTCAAGAAATTTGCTGAAAACAAGAAAAATTTTGGAGTGAGATAAACAAGGTAAGAAAGCCTAGGGAACGAATGGATTTTTTATTTTTTATTAACACATCGGCCGATTCCCACCAAGGCAGGGTGGCCCGAAAAGAAAACTTTCATCATCATTCACTCCATCACTGTCTTGCCAGAAGGGTGCTTTACACTACAGTTATAAAACTGCAACATTAACACCCCTCCTTCAGAGTGCCGGCACTGTACTTCCCATCTCCAGAACTCAAGTCCGCCTGCCGGTTTCCTGAATCCCTTCATAAATGTTACTTTGCTCACACTCCAACAGCACGTCAAGTATTAAAAACCATATGCCTCCATTCACTCCTATCAAATACGCTCACACATGCTTGCTGGAAGTCCAAGCCCTCGCACACAAAACTTCCTTTACCCCCTCCTCCAACCTTTCCTAGGCCGACCCTACCCCGCCTTCCCTCCACTACAGATTTATACACTCGAAGTCACTCTGTCTCGTTCCATTCTCTCTACATGTCCAAACCACCTCAACATCCCTCCTCAGCTCTCTGGACAATCGCTTTGGTAATCCCGCACCTCCTCTAATTTCCAATCTCCGAATTCTCTGCATTATATTCACACCACACATTGACCTCAGACATGACATCTCCACTGCCTCCAGCCTTCTCCTCGTTGCAACATTCATCACCTATGCTTCACACCCATATAAGAGCGTTGGTATAACTATACTCTCATACATTCCCCTTTACTTCCATGGACAAGGTTCTTTGTCTCCACAGACTCCAAGTGCTCCACTCACCCTTTTCCCCTCATCAATTCTATGATTCACCTCATCCTTCATAGACCCATCCGCCGACATGTCCACTCCCAAATATCTGAATACATTCACCTCCTCCATACTCTCTCCTCCAATCTGATATCCAATCTTTTGTCACCTATTCTTTTTGTTATCCTCATCACCTTACTCTTTCCTATATTCACTTTCAATTTTCTTCTTTACACACCCTACCAAATTCATCCACCAACCTCTGCAGCTTCTCTTCAGAATCTCCCAAAAGCACAGTGTCATCAGCAAAAAGCAACTGTGACAACTCCCACTTTGTATTTGCTTCTTTATCTTTAAGCCCAACACCTCTTGCCAAGCCCCTCGCATTCACTTCTCTTACAACCCCATCTATAAATATATTGAACAACCACGGTGACATCACACATCCTTGTCTAAGGCCCACTTTACTGGGAAATAGTCCCCTTCCCTCCTACACACTCTAACCTGAGCCTCACTATCCTCATAAAAACTCTTCACTGCTTTCAGTAACCTTCCTCCTATTCCATACACCTGCAACATCTGCCACATTGCCCCCTATCTACCCTATCATACGCCTTTTCCAAATCCATAAATGCCACAAAAAAATCTTTACCCTTATCCAAATACTGTTCACCTATATGTTTCACTGTAAACACTTGGTCTACACACCCCTACCTTTCCTAAAGCCCCTTGTTCATCTGCTATCCTGCTTTCTGTTTTACTCTTAATTCTTTCAATAATAACTCTACCATACACTTTACCAGGTACATTCAACAGACTTATTCCCCTATAATTTTTGCACTCTCTTTTGTCCCCTTTGCCTTTATACAAAGGAACAATACACGCCTCTGCCAATCCCTAGGTACCTTACCCTCTTCCATACATTTATTAAATAATAGCACCAACCACTCCAAATTATATCCCCACCTGCTTTTAACATTTCTATCTTTATCCCATCAATCCCAGCTGCCTTACCCCTTTCATTCTACCCACTGCCTCACGAACTTCCCCTACACCCACAACTGGCTCTTCCACACTCCTACAAGATGTTATTCTCCTTGCCCTACACACGAAATCACAGCTTCCTGTCTTCATCAACATTTAACAAATCCTCAAAATATTCTCTCCATCTTCCCGATACCTCTAACTCTCCATTTAATAACTCTCTCTCTATTTTTAACTGTCAAATCCATTTGTTCTCTAGGCTTCCTCAACTTATTAATCTCATTCCAAAACTTTTTCTTATTTTCAACAAAATTTGCTGATAACATCTCACCCACTCTCTCATCTGCCTCTTTTTACATTGCTTCACCACTCTTTTAACCTCTCTTTTCTCTCCATATACTCTTCCCTCCTTGCATCACTTCTACTTTGTAAAAACCTCTCATATGCTAACTTTTTCTCCCTTACTACTCTCTTTACATCTCTTTACGAATGGATTTGTCAGTTAAAACAGAGTAGGGAGTTAGTAGATGGGGAGCTGGAGGTATTGGGTAGATGGCGGGAATATTTTGAGGAACTTTTAAATGTCGATGAAAAAAGGGAGGCGGTAATTTCATGACTGGCCAGGGAGGTACAACATCGTTTAGAAGTGAAGAAGAGCAGGATGTGAGTGTGGGGGAGGTGGTGAGGCAATAGAATGAAAGGGGTAAAGCAGCTGGAATTGACGGAATCATGACAGAAATGTTAAAAGCAGGGGGATATAGTGCTGGAGTGGTTGGATTTTTGTTTAATAAATGTATGAAAGAGGAAGGTACACTAGATTGGCAGAAGCATGTATAGTTCCTTTATATAAAGGGAAGGGGGATAAAGAGAGTGTAAAAATTATAGGGAATAAGTTTACTGAGTATACCAGGTAAAGTGTATGGCAGGGTTATTATTGAAAGAATTAGAGGTAAGACAGAGAGTAGGATTGCAGATGAGCAAGGAGGCTTTAGAGTGGGTAGGGGATGTGAGATCAAGTGTTTACAGTGAAGCATATACAGTGGACCCCGAGTTTCGTAAACCCCGGAAATCGTACAATTATGTAAGTATAATATTTTAAGTGCTTGTGGAAGTGTATTTTTGGGGGTCTAAAATAGACTAACCTACGTGACATTTTTCCTTAAGGGAGTAAATTCGCTCGGTAATAGCACTTGAGCAGACTTCAGGAGTGAAGTTTTACGAAACTCGGGGTCCACTGTATGTGAACAGTATTTAGATAAAGGTAGAGAAGTTTTTATTGCATTTATGGATTTAGAAAAGGCATATGATAGAGTGGATAGGGAGCAATGTGGCAAATGTTGCAAGTGTATGGAATAGGTAGTAAGTTACTGAAGGCTGTAAAGAGTTTTTATGAGGATAGTGAGGCTCAGGTTAGGGTGTGTAGGAGAGAGGAGATTACTTCCGGTAAAAGTAGGTCTTAGACAGGGATGTGTAATGTCACCATGGTTGTTTAATATATTTATAGATGGGGTTTTAAAGAAGTAAATGCT
The DNA here is from genome assembly GCA_009830355.1 of Cherax destructor. Lineage (NCBI taxonomy): Eukaryota > Metazoa > Arthropoda > Malacostraca > Decapoda > Parastacidae > Cherax > Cherax destructor. Next base: position 65,826 of record WNWK01005372.1, read on the forward strand.
AGGGTGTTGGGGAGAGGGTGGGATTAAATTATGGAGAATTAAATGCAAAATGGGAGTTGACACAGTTACTTTTTGCTGATGATACTGTGCTTATGGGAGATTCTAAAGAAAAGTTGCAAAGGTTAGTGGACGAGTTTGGGAGTGTGTGTAAAGGTAGAAAGTTAAAAGTGAACATAGATAAGAGTAAGGTGATGAGGGTATCAAACGATTTAAATAAAGAAAAATTGGATATCACATTGGAGAGAGGGATTATGGAAGAAGTAAATGTTTTCAGATATTTGGGAGTTGACGTGTCAGCGGATGGGTTTATGAAGGATGAGGTTAACCATAGAATTGATGAAGGAAAAAAGGTGAGTGGTGCATTGAGGTATCTGTGGAGACAAAAAACGTTATACATGGAGGCAAAGAAGGGAATGTACGAAAGTATAGTGGTATCAACACTCTTATATGGGTGTGAAGCATGGGTTGCAAATGCTGCAGCGAGAGGAGGCTGGAGGCAGTGGAGATGTCCTGTCTAAGGGCAATGTGTGGTGTAAATATTATGCAGAAAATTCGGAATTTGGAAATTAGGAGGTGTGGAGTTACTAAAAGTATTTGTCAGAGGGCTGAAGAGGGGTTGTTGAGGTGGTTTGGTCATTTAGAGAGAATGGATCAAAGTAGAATGACTTGGAGAGCGCATAAATCTGTAGGGAAGGAAGGCGGGTAGGGTCGTCCTAGAAAAGGTTGGAGGGAAGGGGTAAAGGAGGTTTGTGGGCAGGGGCTTGGACTTCCAGCAAGCATGTGTGAGCGTGTTAGATAGGAGTGAATGGAGACGAATGGTTTTTGGGACATGACGATCTGTTGGAGTGTGAGCAGGGTAACATTTTGTGAAGGGATTCAGGGAAACCAGTTAATTGATTTAGTTTGACTTGAGTCCTGGAAATGGGAAGTACAATGCCTGCACTTTAAAGGAGGGGTCTGAGATAGTGACAGCTGGGAGGGACTTTTCTCAGCTGTCGTATCTGAGCTCCTCTGCAAAGACAGTGATTATGTATGAGTGTGGTGAAAGTGTTGAATGATGATGAAAGTATTTTCTTTTTGGGGATTTTCTTTCTATTTGGGTCACCCTGCCTCGGTGGGAGACGGCCGACTTGTTGAAAAAAAAAAAAAAAAAAAAATTTAAGGTGGACTATGGTTAACAAGTTTAGTTTCGCCAGTTGGCATGCGGCCAGCAGTAACAGTCTGGTTGATCAGATCCACCACGAGGCCTGGTCTCAGACCAAGCCGCGGGGGCGTTGACCCTCGAAACCCTCTCCAGGTAAACTCCAGGTGAGTCCTCAGGTCAGGAGGGAAACCTGGACAGTGGCCAGGCAACATGGACTGAAGCTGAGGATCAAGAAGACTGATGGAGTGGCAGTGGGTAGTGGTGGTTTTGATAAGGACCTGCCATGTATGGGCCAGTAGGCCTTCTGCATTGTTCCTCCATTCTTATGTTGATGTGCCCAAAAAAAAAAAAGTAATCTTGTGCTGTAGGCCTTCAGTTTGTAAGGGATTTAACCTCTCAGAAGTATGTATTACTCATGAATAAGTGTATCCCCTATTCTATGTTTATAGATTACATATTGAAACCTTGACCTGTACTTAAGTACCTGATATATAAGAGAAAGAGGAAATACCCTGAGACAAAAATGAGGAAGGTTAGTCTGTGAAATTTGACCACTTGACTTCCTCTTCAGCAGTATACATATTTTGCTGAAGAGGACCTCAGTTTTAGGTTGAAATATTCAGAATACCATTCTTGTTTTTTGTCTCTTTTTAGATTTCTTCTTTCACTGATCAGTGTTCATTATACTTTGTTGTTCCAGCATTGAGTATATACGGTAATTAATATAGTGTTTTACTGTGCTTGGCAGGTGGAATTCATGAGAGGTTTGGTGCGTTTGGTTGTTATCAAGTTGGCTGCTGATCTTCCTGAAGTTCAGTATGATGATGACATCTTCTGCTCCACTGTCCAGGAAACCCTTAACTTTGAGCGGGAGATGAGTCTGACATATGGATATCCAGCCTCTCAACCTTCTGTTCTTTCCGTCTTGACCCAGGGCCGCATCTTTGCTTGGTGGATACGTGTTGAGAGGAAGTGTGAGTGTTTTCCTTACATTTGTAGTTCTTTTCACATTGCTCCCAGATGTACTCTATCATAAGTCTTTTTCCAGATCTTACAACACAACATAAAGCCCCTTTTCCTTAGAGAAATACTGCTTACATTTGTGTTTTGTTGTAAACACTTGCTCTACACATCCCCTTCCCTTTAAACAATCCATTGCCTCTGCCATGCACAAACTGGAACAGTTTAAAAAAAAGGTACCATTATATTGCTCTCTGTGCAGGTAACTTACAACTTTTACACTTGAATTTTTCATACCAGTCACAAACAAGTAAAATAGGTTTACAGTTGTGAACCTTCGGCATTTAAATTTAAATGGATGTACAGTGGACCCCCGACTTTCGAACATTCTTCATTCCAGAATGCTGTTCAAGTGCTGTTACCAAATGAATTTATTCCCATAAGGAATGATGTAAATTAGATTAGTCCGTTTCAGACCCCCAAAAATACACTTATAAAAGCACTTACAATAATAAACTTACATAAAAGGGCGAGTTTGGAGTGTTCGAATAGCGAGGGTCCACTGTAATTGTGTTGGAGGTAAAATCAAACCAGACAACAAATTGGTAGGTAAGTGTAGTGAGTGTGTGTGTGCAAATACAAGAGTCATCAGTAGGAGAAAGGGACATATTCACAGTAAGTTCACAAACTGAGACTTGATAATGGTCCAGAATAGACTGAAACATCATCTAGTTCCCATTTTTTATTTATGTATTAGTTGCGAATTGTTCCAGTCATGGTATTATGACTTTTCATTTTATTCTTTAATGAACACCTGTTTTACTTCCTTATAGTAGTGACTTCACAGTCAGCAGTTGTAAGCAAGAAAACTACATGTACTATACTCATGTATAATAGTAACTTAATTGTTTTGTCTCATGTATGGCAATACAGTATATTGAAGTCACTGTATGGATTCTCTACCCAACTTCAGTTGCTTTGGAGTTGATGGATGAGTTGGTGTCAGATGATGGAGCATGGCAGGCAGAAGAGAGTGGTGAGGCAGCACACTGTGGGGAGAGGCTCATCCTGCTCCTGCAAGGAATTACTGACCGTTACAAGAGACTTCCTCAGCCTGGACACAGGTAATCAGTTTCTTTCTTCTTCTCTATCTTTGTCTTGTACAACATTGTTAATTACTATATTGTTCTCATTTTTTTGACAATTCTTATTTTTTGCAATTTCTGTTGTCTTGCAATTCTTATCTATCCTCATTTTCCTTTTAACACTTTCTTTATGTACTTGAGTAAAGGTTGATGTTCTAAGGTCTCTCCTTTTTTTTTTTTTTTAAGTAGAGGGTTGATTTATTCATTGATAATATTTCTGAAGGGCTGAACACTATAAATTGTAATCCCTATTCTGTAGAACACAAGAATAAATTATCACTTAAAGTTTGTCTACTAGCCATGCTAGAGAGGTCTTATTCACAATCACACATTCCACTCATGACCTACTGCTGACCAGTGCTTTAATTTCTGTATAAGAACATAAAACATTAATAGAGTAGCAATACATTAGGCCTACTGGGCCATGCTAGGCAGATCCAATTCATCCACCCATTTCCAGTCATATATCTATGTGAATTTTGCAAGTTATTCCACTTACCTAGAACTCTGTTGCTAAACTAGTGTTTTCCTATATCTTTTTTAAATCTGATTTTACCCAGTGTGAGTCCTTTGTTTTGAGTTCTATTTTTGCAACCTCTCTATTTCTATATTTGTCACATAATAAGATCCTTCATTCGAGGGCTAAACACAGGAAAAAAGTCAACTATTATATGCTTGGTCTGGGACCAGGCCATGAGGACATTGACCCTCAGAACACTCTCCAGGTGAACTACAGGTAATACTGTATGTGTGACTTCAATTTGAGTGACGTGTGATGGAAGATAGTTAGCTCCAGCTACTCCATCCCTTGGAAATGTAATTTGATACTTCTAATTTGATAACTACATGGACAAAAGTAGGACTAGCACTAGCACTAGACTAGCACTAGCTAAAAATTACAGACCAGTAGCCCTCACTTCTCACATCATAAAAATCTTTGAAAGAGTGATGAGACGGCAGATTACAAAGTTCATGGACCAGCACAACCAACATAACCCGAACCAGCATGGCTTTAGAGCGGGTCGATCATGCCTGTCACAGCTGCTGAACCATTATGACAGAATTACGGAGGCATTGGAGGACGACCAAAACGCAGATGTGATTTACACAGATTTTGCAAAGGCGTTTGACAAATGCGATCATGGAGTGATAGCGCACAAAATGAGGGCCATAGGCATTACGGGGAAGGTAGGCAGATGGATTTTTTAGTTCCTAACACAAAGAACACAAAAGTAGTAGTGAACAGGGCAAGATCCAGCATCAGCGAGGTCAAAAGCTCAGTGCCCCAAGGCACTGTCCTGGCACCTCTGCTGTTTCTCATCCTCATAGCAGACATAGATAAAAACACCCAGCACACTTTTGTATCATCATTTGCAGATGACACTAAAATAAGCATGAAAGTCACTACGGTAGAGGACACTGAAAATTACAGGAGGACATAAGCAGGGTCTTCCAATGGGCAGTGGAGAACAACATGAGCGTTCAATGGTGATAAGTTTCAGCTGCTTAGGTATGGAAAAATGAAGAACTCAAAAGGAACACTATATACAAACGCAAGAGGTCACCACATAGAACGAAAGGAACACGTAAAGGACTTGGGAATAATTATGTCTGCTGATCTGTCGTTTAAAGACCATAACAAGACAAAGATCACAACAGCCAGGAAGATGACGGGGTGGGTATTGAGAACTTTCAAAACAAGGGAAATAATGCCGATGGTGACACTATTCAAATCGCTAGTGCTCCCTCACTTAGAATACTGCTCAGTGCTGACGGCCCCGTTCAGGGCAGGAGAAATAGCAGAGCTGGAACAAATCCAGAGATCGTTTACGGCTCACATTGAGCCATTGAAACATCTAAATTATTGGGAACGCCTTCAAGTCTTGAACATGTACTCATTGGAGCGGAGGAGAGAGATACATGATAATATATACATGGAAAGTACTTGAGGGCCTGGTCCCAAATCTGCACACTGCCATAACAACATACTGGAGTGAGAGATATGGGAGAAAGTGTAAAATAAACCCAGTGAGGAGCAGGGGTGCGGTGGGGACAATACGGGAGCACTGTATTAACATCCGGGGTCCCAGACTATTCAACATCTTACCAGAAGATATCCGAAACACGGCTGGAACCAGTGTAGAAGCCTTCAAGAGGAAACTGGACAAATATCTTCACCAGGTGCCAGATCAACCAGGCTGTGATGGATATGTGGGGCAGCGGGCCTCCAGCAGCAACAGCCTGGTTGACCAGGCAAGCACCAGACGAGCCTGGCCCATGGCCGGGCTCAGAGAGTAGATACTCTCGAAACTCTTCAAAGGTATATCAAAGGTATATCAAAGGTATGGTACAAACCTGATACAGTACATGATACTGACAAGTAGAGGAAAAAACAAGAGGTTACATACATTTAAGACATTTATTAGGATATGTTTCAATCCTTGGACCTTGTTCAGTTATGTTATAAACTGGGAAGAAGAAACTCATTTTATATAGTCAAGTTACATGTGATAAGTGAAGTCAGGTCAGGTTCAAGTGATGGTCAGGTTAAGCAGCACACAAGTGAGGTCATCTGATGGCTGTGACACATTGTGGGCAGGGCGAATCATGGTTGAGAATCATGTGGATCAAGTTAGTGGAGGTATTGTAATTATCCTGCTTTCTGTTCTGTCATGTGTATGACTGCAGTCCAAGATGCTTCCAGGTATCAGTGCTTCCCAAGATCAGGTTCACTGATGATAAGCTGAGTTTCACTCTAATTCATCATATAACTCTTGGCGTTCGTGGGTCACACAAGCATTGCTTTGATTGCCCTTGCTTCATGCGTATTTATGTTCATTTAATCTGACAGGCTTCTGCCACTTTCTTCCATGTACATCTTATCTGTGTCTGTAAGGCTGAGAAAACTGGGGGAGAGATTGATGGTCGCTTTCTGGTGAGGTCTTTAATGGACATATTACTCAAGACTTGTGAGAGTATGGAGTGTGCTGTTAGCCTCGTTGCTACGTGGGAATGCTAAGTATTTCTTAGTAGTGCGCTAGGTAGGCTTAGCATTCATGGTGGACTGTGCCCTGAGTCTACAATCTATAAAAAAGAGGAGTGGAAGTGGAAAAGTGTGAAGGTCTGAGCAATGTAAGTGCACCCTTTCTTGAGAAATTCAGTACGGGAAAAATGGATGGCTCTTAGAAGCTGATTACTGCTCCTAGTATTGCTCATCTGTCCCCAGTCTATGATTTCTCTCTTATTTATCCATAGTCTAACCTATAGAATTTGTTCTTGAGGTTCTAGCTCAACTGTCCACCTCAGACTAATTATCACACAACAAAATGAAGCTGTAAGAACCATCACAAACTTAAATTTTAGGCATCACACAATGCTCTTATTCAAATCCCTTAACCTTTTCAGAACACAACACTGTGATGCTGATGCTGGCCTAAGATACTTCTTGGGAAATTGGAACAGAACACACAAGCATCACACTTGAAATAATTCCTCTCTGATATTCCTCATGTTTGCCATAACCTCAGTAGAAACAGAAAATGTAGAGTAACTTGCCAGATGAATAAAAAAAGTTGCAACTTTCTTAATGATTTAAAGAAAATTGTGTATTTAATGGATTTCCTTTGAAACATTTTCTAATGCAACTCCTTAAATTTCCATTGTACTTTTATGTCCAGGTTATAAATTAAACCACATTGTAGACAGCAACCACCCAGGGAGGTACTACCATCCTGCCAGGTGACTGTGAAACAGAAACCTGAAACTGTTTTTACATGATGGTAGGATTGCTGGTGTCTTTTTTCTGTCTCATAAACATGCAAGATTTCAGGTACGTCTTGCTACTTATACTTACACTTAGGTCACACTACGCAAACATGTACACGTTTATGTATACACACTCATCTGAGTTTTCTTTGATTTTATCTTAATAGTTCTTGTTCTTATTGCTTTTCCCTTTCATATCAATGGGGAAGTGGAATAAGAATCTTTCCTCCGTAAGCCATGCGTGTTGTAAAAGTCAACTAAAATGCCGGAACAATGGGCTAGTAACCCCTTTTCCTGTATAGCTTACTAAAAAGAAGAAGAAGAAAACCGTCAAAGTGGGATGTTTGAATGTGCGTGGATGTTGTGCGAATGATAAGAAAGAGATGATTGTAGATGTTATGAATGAAAAGAAGCTGGATGTCCTGGCTTTAAGTGAGACAAAGCTGAAGGGGGTAGGAGAGTTTCAGGGGAGAAATAAATGGGATTAGATCAGGGGTTTCAAATAGAGTTAGAGCTAAAGAAGGAGTGGCAATAATGTTGAATAATCAGTTATGGCAGGTAAAGAAGGAATATAAATGTATAAATTCAAGGATTATGTGGAGTAAAATAAAGGTTGGATGTGAAAAGTGGGTTATAGTAAGTGTTTATGCACCTGGAGAAGAGAAGTGTAGAGGAGAGAGAGAATTTTGGGAAATGTTGAGTGAGTGTGTGGGGAGTTTTGAACCAAGTGAGAGAGTAATTGTGGTTGGGGATCTTAATGCTAAAGTGGGTAAAAATGTTGTGGAGGGAGTAGTAGGTAAATTTGGGGTGCCAGGGGTAAATGTAAATGGGGAACCATTAATTGAGCTATGTGTAGAAAGAGGTTTGGTAATAAGTAATACATATTTTATGAAAAAGAGGATAAATAAATATACAAGGTATGATATAGCACGTAAGGAAAGTAGTTTGTTGGATTATGTATTAGTGGATAAAAGGTTGTTGAGTAGGCTTCAGGATGTACATGTTTATAGAGGGGCAACGGATATATCAGATCATTATTTGGTTGTAGCTACAGTTAGAGTAAAAGGTAGATGGGACAAAAAGAAAATGGCAACAGCAAGTAAGAGAGAGGCAAAAGTGTATAAACTAAGGGAGGAGGAAGTTAGGGTGAGATATAAGCAACTATTGGCAGAAAGGTGGGCTAGTGCAAGTAGGAGTAGTGGGGGTTGAAGAGAGTTGGGATAGTTTTAAAAATGCAGTATTAGAATGTGGGCAGAAGTTTTGGCTATAGGAGGGTGGGTGCAGGAGGAAAGAGGAGTGAGTGGTGAAATGAAGAAGTAAAGGGTGTGATAAAAGAGAAAAAGGTAGCTTATGAGAGGTTTTTACAAAACAGAAGTGTTAATAGAAGAGCAGAGTATATGGAAAGTAAAAGAAAGGTGAAGAGAGTGGTGAGGAGTGTAAAAGAAGAGCGGATGAAAGAATGGGAGAGGCTC
>WNWK01005372.1:74411-122039 GCA_009830355.1 Cherax destructor
AACCATCACAAACTTAAATTTTAGGCATCACACAATGCTCTTATTCAAATCCCTTAACCTTTTCAGAACACAACACTGTGATGCTGATGCTGGCCTAAGATACTTCTTGGGAAATTGGAACAGAACACACAAGCATCACACTTGAAATAATTCTCTCTGATATTCCTCATGTTTGCCATAACCTCAGTAGAAACAGAAAATGTAGAGTAACTTGCCAGATGAATAAAAAAGTTGCAACTTTCTTAATGATTTAAAGAAAATTGTGTATTTAATGGATTTCCTTTGAAACATTTTCTAATGCAACTCCTTAAATTTCCATTGTACTTTTATGTCCAGGTTATAAATTAAACCACATTGTAGACAGCAACCACCCAGGAGGTACTACCATCCTGCCAGGTGACTGTGAAACAGAAACCTGAAACTGTTTTACATGATGGTAGGATTGCTGGTGTCTTTTTCTGTCTCATAAACATGCAAGATTTCAGGTACGTCTTGCTACTTATACTTACACTTAGGTCACCTACGCAAACATGTACACGTTTATGTATACACACTCATCTGAGTTTTCTTTGATTTTATCTTAATAGTTCTTGTTCTTATTGCTTTTCCCTTTCATATCCATGGGGAAGTGGAATAAGAATCTTTCCTCCGTAAGCCATGCGTGTTGAAAAAGTCAACTAAAATGCAGGAACAATGGGCTAGTAACCCCTTTTCCTGTATAGCTTACTAAAAAGAAGAAGAAGAAACCGTCAAAGTGGGATGTTTGAATGTGCGTGGATGTTGTGCGAATGATAAGAAAGAGATGATTGTAGATGTTATGAATGAAAAGAAGCTGGATGTCCTGGCTTTAAGTGAGACAAAGCTGAAGGGGTAGGAGAGTTTCAGTGGGGAGAAATAAATGGGATTAGATCAGGGGTTTCAAATAGAGTTAGAGCTAAAGAAGGAGTGGCAATAATGTTGAATAATCAGTTATGGCAGGTAAAGAAGGAATATAAATGTATAAATTCAAGGATTATGTGGAGTAAAATAAAGGTTGGATGTGAAAAGTGGGTTATAGTAAGTGTTTATGCACCTGGAGAAGAGAGAAGTGTAGAGGAGAGAGAGATTTTGGGAAATGTTGAGTGAGTGTGTGGGGAGTTTTGAACCAAGTGAGAGAGTAATTGTGGTTGGGGATCTTAATGCTAAAGTGGGTAAAAATGTTGTGGAGGGAGTAGTAGGTAAATTTGGGGTGCCAGGGGTAAATGTAAATGGGGAACCATTAATTGAGCTATGTGTAGAAAGAGGTTTGGTAATAAGTAATACATATTTTATGAAAAGAGGATAAATAAATATACAAGGTATGATATAGCACGTAAGGAAAGTAGTTTGTTGGATTATGTATTAGTGGATAAAAGGTTGTTGAGTAGGCTTCAGGATGTACATGTTTATAGAGGGGCAACGGATATATCAGATCATTATTTGGTTGTAGCTACAGTTAGAGTAAAAGGTAGATGGGACAAAAAGAAAATGGCAACAGCAAGTAAGAGAGAGGTAAAAGTGTATAAACTAAGGGAGGAGGAAGTTAGGGTGAGATATAAGCAACTATTGGCAGAAAGGTGGGCTAGTGCAAGTAGGAGTAGTGGGGGGGTTGAAGAGAGTTGGGATAGTTTTAAAAATGCAGTATTAGAATGTGGGGCAGAAGTTTGTGGCTATAGGAGGGTGGGTGCAGGAGGAAAGAGGAGTGAGTGGTGGAATGAAGAAGTAAAGGGTGTATAAAGAGAAAAAGGTAGCTTATGAGAGGTTTTTACAAAACAGAAGTGTTAATAGAAGAGCAGAGTATATGGAAAGTAAAAGAAAGGTGAAGAGAGTGGTGAGAGAGTGTAAAAGAAGAGCGGATGAAAGAATGGGAGAGGCTCTGTCAAGAAATTTTGCTGAAAACAAGAAAAAATTTTGGAGTGAGATAAACAAGGTAAGAAAGCCTAGGGAACGAATGGATTTGTCAGTTAAAAACAGAGTAGGGGAGTTAGTAGATGGGGAGCTGGAGGTATTGGGTAGATGGCGGGAATATTTTGAGGAACTTTTAAATGTCGATGAAAAAGGGAGGCGGTAATTTCATGTACTGGCCAGGGAGGTACAACATCGTTTAGGAGTGAAGAAGAGCAGGATGTGAGTGTGGGGGAGGTGCGTGAGGCATTACGTAGAATGAAAGGGGGTAAAGCAGCTGGAATTGACGGAATCATGACAGAAATGTTAAAAGCAGAGGGGGATATAGTGCTGGAGTGGTTGGTATTTTTGTTTAATAAATGTATGAAAGAGGCGAAGGTACCTAGGGATTGGCAGAGAGCATGTATAGTTCCTTTATATAAAGGGAAGGGGGATAAAAGAGAGTGTAAAAATTATAGGGGAATAAGTTTACTGAGTATACCAGGTAAAGTGTATGGCAGGGTTATTATTGAAAGAATTAGAGGTAAGACAGAGAGTAGGATTGCAGATGAGCAAGGAGGCTTTAGAGTGGGTAGGGGATGTGTAGATCGTGTTTACAGTGAAGCATATATGTGAACAGTACTTAGATAAAGGTAGAGAAGTTTTTATTGCATTTATGGATTTAGAAAAGGCATATGATAGAGTGGATAGGGGAGCAATGTGGCAAATGTTGCAAGTGTATGGAATAGGTAGTAAGTTACTGAAGTCTGTAAAGAGTTTTTATGAGGATAGTGAGGCTCAGGTTAGGGTGTGTAGGAGAGAGGAGATTACTTCCGGTAAAAGTAGGTCTTAGACAGGGATGTGTAATGTCACCATGGTTGTTTAATATATTTATAGATGGGGTTGTAAAGAAGTAAATGCTAGGGTGTTGGGGAGAGGGGTGGGATTAAATTATGGAGAATTAAATGCAAAATGGGAGTTGACACAGTTACTTTTTGCTGATGATACTGTGCTTATGGGAGATTCTAAAGAAAAGTTGCAAAGGTTAGTGGACGAGTTTGGGAGAGTGTGTAAAGGTAGAAAGTTAAAAGTGAACATAGATAAGAGTAAGGTGATGAGGGTATCAAACGATTTAAATAAAGAAAAATTGGATATCACATTGGAGAGAGGGATTATGGAAGAAGTAAATGTTTTCAGATATTTGGGTGTTGACGTGTCAGCGGATGGGTTTATGAAGGATGAGGTTAACCATAGAATTGATGAAGGAAAAAAGGTGAGTGGTGCATTGAGGTATCTGTGGAGACAAAAACGTTATCCATGGAGGCAAAGAGGGAATGTACGAAAGTATAGTGGTACCAACACTCTTATATGGGTGTGAAGCATGGGTTGCAAATGCTGCAGCGAGGAGGAGGCTGGAGGCAGTGGAGATGTCCTGTCTAAGGGCAATGTGTGGTGAAATATTATGCAGAAAATTCGGAATGTGGAAATTAGAAGAAGGTGTGGAGTTACTAAAAGTATTTGTCAGAGGGCTGAAGAGGGGTTGTTGAGGTGGTTTGGTCATTTAGAGAGAATGGATCAAAGTAGAATGACTTCGAGAGCGTATAAATCTGTAGGGAAGGAAGGCGGGGTAGGGGTCGTCCTAGAAAAGGTTGGAGGGAAAGGGGGTAAAGGAGGTTTTGTGGGCGAGGGGCTTGGACTTCCAGCAAGCATGTGTGAGCGTGTTAGATAGGAGTGAATGGAGACGAATGGTTTTTGGGACATGACGATCTGTTGGAGTGTGAGCAGGGTAACATTTTGTGAAGGGATTCAGGGAAACCAGTTAATTGATTTAGTTGGACTTGAGTCCTGGAAATGGGAAGTACAATGCCTGCACTTTAAAGGAGGGGTCTGAGATAGTGACAGCTGGGAGGGACTTTTCTCAGCTGTCGTATCTGAGCTCCTCTGCAAAGACAGTGATTATGTATGAGTGTGGTGAAAGTGGTGAATGATGATGAAAGTATTTTCTTTTTGGGGATTTTCTTTCTTTTTGGGTCACCCTGCCTCGGTGGGAGACGGCCGACTTGTTGAAAAAAAAAAAAAAAAATTACTTCCATGTTTGCTTTTTAATTCTCTTGAAGTTTAAGTTTAATTTTTAGCATTTCATCTTAATTTAATGTCTTAGTAAATGCTCAATTTTCACTAAAATTTGTATTACAGTATTATGTAATTTTATATACAATGTCCAATGCCCAAAATGCTATGCATAACTCTGGGCTTTTCCCTGCAAGATGTGCTATTTATTGTTGACTGAATATTGTAACTTTTATGTATCTTCTTTGAAAATAAAATGATCTTATCAACACTAGATAATTGATGATATACTGTATTTCAGGTTACAGTTTCTGGAGCTTCAGCTAGAACTTCTTGATGATTTTCGTGTGCGTGTGTTACAAGTGATGAAGAGTGAGAAGCAAGACCCGCTCACCTCCCACTACCCAGCCATCCTCAACACTGTTCATTATATCACTGCCACACTTCATGACTGGGCAGACCTGCCTGTATGTTACCTCACTTGTATTCCCCAGACTGTTCTTCAAAAAAAATTAAAGTTGCAATAATTAAACTTTCTGATTTGTTGATATTTGATAATTAAAAAATACTTCAGAGTCTTCTTCCTGGTGTAATGATTTTTGAATATTCCAAAAGATCTATGTTTTTTTTTTTTTTTCAACAAGTCGGCAGTCTCCCACCGAGGCAGGGTGACCCAAAAAGAAAGAAAATCCCCAAAAAGAAAATACTTTCATCATCATTCAACACTATCACCACACACATACATAATCACTGTCTTTGCAGAGGAGCTCAGATACGACAGCTGAGAATTGTCCCTCCCAGCTGTCACTATCCCAGACCCCTCCTTTAAAGTGCAGGCATTGTACTTCCCATTTCCAGGACTCAAGTCCAACTAAATCAATTAACTGGTTTCCCTGAATCCCTTCACACAATGTTACCCTGCTCACACTCCAACAGATCGTCATGTCCCAAAAACCATTCGTCTCCATTCACTCCTATCTAACACGCTCACACATGCTTGCTGGAAGTCCAAGCCCCTCGCCCACAATACCTCCTTTACCCCTTCCCTCCCACCTTTTCTAGGACGACCCCTACCCCGCCTTCCTTTCCCTACAGATTTATACGCTCACCTTACTTTGATCCATTCTCTCTAAATGACCAAACCACCTCAACAACCCTTCTTCAGCCCTCTGACAAATACTTTTAGTAACTCCACACCTTCTCCTAATTTCCACATTCCGAATTTTCTGCATAATATTTACACCACACATTACCCTTAGACAGGACATCTCCACTGCCTCCAGCTTCCTCCTCGCTGCAGCATTTGCAACCCATGCTTCACACCCATATAAGAGTGTTGGTACGACTATACTTTCGTACATTCCCTTCTTTGCCCCCATGGATAACGTTTTTTGTCTCCACAGATACCTCAACGCACCACTCACCTTTTTTCCTTCATCAATTCTATGGTTAACCTCATCCTTCATAAACCCATCCGCTGACACGTCAACTCCCAAATATCTGAAAACATTTACTTCTTCCATAATCCCTCTCCAATGTGATATCCAATTTTTCTTTATTTAAATCGTTTGATACCCTCATCACCTTACTCTTATCTATGTTCACTTTTAACTTTCTACCTTTACACACTCTCCCAAACCCTCTTCCATACATTTATTAAATAAAAACACTTCTTTCTTTCAACACGTCGGCCGTTTCCCACCGAAGCAGGGTGGCCCTTTTACATTTAGTAATATATACAGAAGAAGGGGTTACTAGCCCCTTGCACCCGGCATTTTAGTCGCCTCTTACGACACGCATGGCTTACGGAGGAAGAATTCTGTTCCACTTTCCCATGGAGTAAATAAAAACACTAACCACTCCAAATGTTGCAAATGTATGGAATAGGTAGTAAGTTACTGAAGGCTGTAAAGAGTTTTTATGAGGATAGTGAGGCTCAGGTTAGGGTGTGTAGGAGAGAGGGAGATTACTTCCCAGTAAAAGTAGGTCTTAGACAGGGATGTGTAATGTCACCATGGTTGTTTAATATATTTATAGATGGGGTTGTAAAAGAAGTAAATGCTAGGGTGTTGGGGAGAGGGGTGGGATTAAATTATGGAGAATTAAATGCAAAATGGGAGTTGACACAGTTACTTTTTGCTGATGATACTGTGCTTATGGGAGATTCTAAAGAAAAGTTGCAAAGGTTAGTGGACGAGTTTGGGAGAGTGTGTAAAGGTAGAAAGTTAAAAGTGAACATAGATAAGAGTAAGGTGATGAGGGTATCAAACGATTAATTTTTTTTTTTTAGTTCTTTGTGGAAATGCAGTACTACCAGGAGTGTTTCAGCCGTATTCAAGAGCAGACTAGTGAAGCTCTAGCGAGTTATGACAACACCGTTCTTCCCACAACATCTCCAGATGATCCTGCATCTTTCATCTTTAATTCTCATGATGTTTCTCTTATAAATACATCTATGTCACCAGAGTCACTAGCAAGGCAGGTAAGAAAAATAAAGGTTCTTGGTTTGTATTATACTCTACCTATAAATTACAGTTCATATTTTGTCCACATTAGTTTGTAGAAGATATGTTTAGAATTTATTGTACGTGGATGCTTGTAGTATTCGTGTTGTCTTTGTGAATTTACGCAAAAAAGTTCTGTGTAGTTTTTTAATGTCGTGTTTGTTTTTACTTCAGTAACTACAAATAGCAAGCTGGCTGATAATTGTCATTAATTACTAAATCTTAATAATTTCATCAATCTAGTTATCAAGTTTTCACCTTTGCTGATAGTCTAAATATTTACAGCTAACCCACACTTGAGAGAGGAAACTTTAGATGACATTTCAATTTGTCCTGAACTATTATCAAATCTTCATGTATGCTACCAGCCAAAAGACAGGAGAGGAGAAATGGGGAAGGGGGTTAGAATACACTCTAGTAAACATACTTTACATGACCCTAGGCATAAGTCTGGAATATATTTTCAATAGTCTCATATGGGAATGCCTCAGGATTTATTTTTTTCTGCATTGGCAATTAACATGTGCAGTTGTTTTCCTATTTTCTGAGGAGACTAGTGATAATGTTTATTTTTTTTTTTCAACAAGTCGGCTGTCTCCCACCGAGGCAGGGTGACCCAAAAAGAAAGAAAATACTTTCATCATCATTCAACACTTTCACCACACTCATACATAATCACTGTCTTTGCAAAGGAGCTCAGATACGACAGCTGAGAATTGTCCCTCCCAGCTGTCACTATCCCAGACCCCTCCTTTAAAGTGCAGGCATTGTACTTCCCATTTCCAGGACTCAAGTCCAACTAACTCAATTAACTGGTTTTTCTGAATCCCTTCACAAAATGTTACCCTGCTCACACTCCAACAGATCGTCATGTCCCAAAAACCATTCGTCTCCATTCACTCCTATCTAACACGCTCACACATGCTTGCTGGAAGTCCAAGCCCACAATACCTCTTTTACCCCTTCCCTCCAACCTTTTCTAGGACGACCCCTACCCCGCCTTCCTTTCCCTACAGATTTATGCACTCTCCAAGTCATTCTACTTTGATCCATTCTCTCTAAATGACCAAACCACCTCAACAACCCCTCTTCAGCCCTCTGACAAATACTTTTAGTAACTCCACACCTTCTCCTAATTTCCACATTCCGAATTTTCTGCATAATATTTACACCACACATTGCCCTTAGACAGGACATCTCCACTGCCTCCAGCCTCCTCCTTGCTGCAGCATTTGCAACCCATGCTTCACACCCATATAAGAGTGTTGGTACCACTATACTTTCGTACATTCCTTCTTTGCCTCCATGGATAACGTTTTTGTCTCCACAGATACCTCAACGCACCACTCACCTTTTTCCTTCATCAATTCTATGGTTAACCTCATCCTTCATAAACCCATCCGCTGACACGTCAACTCCCAAATATCTGAAAACATTTACTTCTTCCATAATCCCTCTCTCCAATGTGATATCCAATTTTTCTTTATTTAAATCGTTTGATACCCTCATCACCTTACTCTTATCTATGTTCACTTTTAACTTTCTACCTTTACACACTCTCCCAAACTCGTCCACTAACCTTTGCAACTTTTCTTTAGAATCTCCATAAGCACAGTACAGTGAACCCCGGTGTTCGACGGCGCGGAGCTCGGCCAAATCGGTGTTCGACAAGTTTTTACAATATTTTTGACTCGGTATTAGGCGGCCACTGAGTTCGGCGAGTCGGCTATTCGTCCCGAACGCGTACGCGTGGGGCCGTGGCTGCTGAGCGCCCAGGCACTCAGTGTGTTATTGTTTACAAGCGAGCGACCACTACCCACGCACCACCCACGCATTCATACCATATATATTGTCATTATTCCAGTGTTTTTAGTGCTTGCAACTGCTAAATAAGCCACCATGGGCCCCAAGAAAGCTCCTAGTGCCAAGCCTGTGGTAAAGAATATGCAGGGAGTGAAGCATTCATGCAGGGAGTGTAGCAAGGATGCAGGGAGTGTAACATTCATGCAGGGAGTGTGGCAGGGATGCAGGAGTGTAGCAGGGATGCAGGGAGTGTAGCAGGGATGCAGGGAGTGTAGCAAGGATGCAGGAGTGTAACATTCATGCAGGGAGTGTAGCAAGGATGCAGGGAGTGTAGCAGGGATGCAGGGAGTGTAGCAAGGATGCAGGGAGTGTAGCAAGGATGCAGGGAGTGTAGCAAGGATGCAGGGAGTGTAGCAAGGATGCAGGGAGTGTAGCAAGGATGCAGGGAGTGTAGTAGGCATGCAGGGAGTGTAGTAGGCATGCAGGGAGTGTAGCATTCATGCAGGAGTGTAGCATTCATGCAGGAGTGTAACATTCAAAGAAAAAGGCCAGTAACCCCAGAAAAGAACTTGGTACCTGCAGTGTTAATGGAAGGGATTCCCTTCCAAACACTAGCATACTACTCCACCTTCTCCCCTCCCGTCCTCCACACATCAACAACTCTTCAATAAATGTAAGTGACATGTTATTGTACTATTTATTTCTTATTTTTTTTTTTATAAAATTGTGTTTATTTTAATGTCAAAAAGTCCTAAAAAATATTTTATTTTAATACTTTTGGATGGCTGGGACGGATTAATTTTATTTCCATTATTTCTTATGGGGAAAATAGAATCGGAGTTCGACTCAAACCGGTGGTCGACGGGCCCTCTGTGACGGATTGCCGACGAGAACCGGGGCTCACTGTATCTTCAGCAAAAGTAACTGTGTCAACTCCCATTTTGCATTTAATTCTCCATAATTTAATCCCACCCTCTAGCCCAACACCCTAGCATTTACTTCTTTTACAACCCCATCTATAAATATATTAAACAACCATGGTGACATTACACATCCCTGTCTAAGACCTACTTTACCGGAAGTAATCTCCTCTCTCCTACACACCCTAACCTGAGCCTCACTATCCTCATAAAAACTCTTTACAGACTTCAGTAACTTACTACCTATTCCATACACTTGCAACATTTGCCACATTCCTCCCCTATCCACTCTATCATATTTTTTTTTTTTTTTTTTTCAACAAGTCGGCCGTCTCCCACCGAGGCAGGGTGACCCAAAAAGAAAGAAAATCCCCAAAAAGAAAAAACTTTCATCATCATTCAACACTTTCACCACACTCATACATAATCACTGTCTTTGCAGAGGAGCTCAGATACTACAGCTGAGAAAAGTCCCTCCCAGCTGTCACTATCTCAGACCCCTCCTTTAAAGTGCAGGCATTGTACTTCCCATTTCCAGGACTCAAGTCCAACTAAATCAATTAACTGGTTTCCTGAATCCCTTCACACAATGTTACCCTGCTCACACTCCAACAGATCGTCATGTCCCAAAACCATTCGTCTCCATTCACTCCTATCTAACACGCTCACACATGCTTGCTGGAAGTCCAAGCCCTCGCCCACAAAACCTCCTTTACCCCTTCCCTCCAACCTTTTCTAGACGACCCCTACCCCGCCTTCCTTCCCTACAGATTTATACGCCTCCAAGTCATTCTACTTTGATCCATTCTCTCTAAATGACCAAACCACCTCAACAACCCTCTTCAGCCCTCTGACAAATACTTTTAGTAACTCCACACCTTCTCCTAATTTCCACATTCCGAATTTTCTGCATAATATTTACACACACATTGCCCTTAGACAGGACATCTCCACTGCCTCCAGCCTCCTCCTCGCTGCAGCATTTGCAACCCATGCTTCACACCCATATAAGAGTGTTGGTACCACAATACTTTCGTACATTCCCTTCTTTGCCTCCATGGATAACGTTTTTGTCTCCACAGATACCTCAATGCACCACTCACCTTTTTTCCTTCATCAATTCTATGGTTAACCTCATCCTTCATAAACCCATCTGCTGACACATCAACTCCCAAATATCTGAAAACATTTACTTCTTCCATAATCCCTCTCTCCAATGTGATATCCAATTTTTCTTTATTTAAATCGTTTGATACCCTCATCACCTTACTCTTATCTATGTTCACTTTTAACTTTCTACCTTTACACACTCTCCCAAACTCGTCCACTAACCTTTGCAACTTTTCTTTAGAATCTCCCATAAGCACAGTATCATCAGCAAAAAGTAACTGTGTCAACTCCCATTTTGCATTTAATTCTCCATAATTTAATCCCACCCCTCTCCCCAACACCCTAGCATTATACCTTTTCTAAATCCATAAATGCAATAAAAACTTCTCTACCTTTATCTAAATACTGTTCACATATATGCTTCACTGTAAACACTTGATCTACGCATCCCCTACCCACTCTGAAGCCTCCTTGCTCATCTGCAATCCTACTCTCTTTCTTAACTCTAATTCTTTCAATAATAACCCTGCCATACACTTTACCTGGTATACTCAGTAAACTTATTTCCCTATAATTTTTACTCTCTCTTTTATCCCCTTTCCCTTTATATAAAGGAACTATACATGCTCTCTGCCAATCCCTAGGTACCTTCCCCTCTTTCATACATTTATTAAACAAAAATACCAACCACTCCAGCACTATATCCCCCTGCTTTTAACATTTCTGTCATGATTCCGTCAATTCCAGCTGCTTTACCCCCTTTCATTCTACGTAATGCCTCACGCACTCCCCACACTCACATCTTGCTCTTCTTCACTCCTAAACGATGTTGTACCTCCCTGGCCAGTACATGAAATTACCGCCTCCTTTTTCATCGACATTTAAAAGTTCCTCAAAATATTCCCGCCATCTACCCAATACCTCCAGCTCCCCATCTACTAACTCCCTACTCTGTTTTTAACTGACAAATCCATTCGTTCCCTAGGCTTTCTTACCTTGTTTATCTCACTCCAAAATTTTTTCTTGTTTTCAGCAAAATTTCTTGACAGAGCCTCTCCCATTCTTTCATCCGCTCTTCTTTTGCACTCTCTCACCACTCTCTTCACCTTTCTTTTACTCTCCATATACTCTGCTCTTCTATTAACACTTCTGTTTTGTAAAAACCTCTCATAAGCTACCTTTTTCTCTTTTATCACACCCTTTACTTCTTCATTCCACCACTCACTCCTCTTTCCTCCTGCACCCACCCTCCTATAGCCACAAACTTCTGCCCCACATTCTAATACTGCATTTTTAAAACTATCCCAACTCTCTTCAACTCCCCCCACTACTCATACTTGCACAGGTATCCACAGATGGGAGTAAATCAGCTGTTTTCATCATGAACATGTCTAAAAAGCTACTTTTAAGATGAACATGTCTCATATTCATCAGAACTAAAATGTGAGGAAACTGGGATTGATGTTTTTAGAAAAGCAAAAGCTTTGCATTATTTTTGGCTTTCCTTTGTATGAAACAACTAATATAAACCAATCTCTGTAGCACACATGTTTCTTCTTGGAAAACAAAAATTATACATGTTTTTATTTATTGATTTATTCACATGAATTTTTTATCATCCCAAGAATCATGAATCTCCACGGGTTGAAGTAAATCAGCTGCTTTCTGCATTAGCAGGCAAGAGTGTTTTCATATCCTCTTCATCATCAGGGTTAAAGTATTTGGAACTAGTGATGATGATTTTTTTCTTTAACACTTTAGCCATCTCCCACTGAGGCAGGGTGACCCAAAAAAGAAACACTTTCACCATCATTCAAACTATCACTGTCTTGCCAGATGTGCGGAGATATGACAGTTTAGATGACCCTCTAAATACCAAATATCTCAACCCTTCCCTACTTTAGAGTGCAGGCATTGTACTTCCCACCTCCTGGACTCAACTTTGGCTAACCAGTTTCCCTGAATCCCTTCACAAAATATTACCTTGCTCACACTCCAACAGCTCGTCAAGTTCCAAAAACCATTTGTCTTCACTAACTCCTATCTAACATGCTCACACATGCCTGCTGTATGTCAAAGCCCCTTGCACACAAAACCTTTACCCCCTTTCTCCATCCTTTCCTAGGATGACCCCTACCCCTCCTTCCATCCTATTTTGCTTCATCCTCTCTAAATGACCAAACCACCTCAAAAACCCCTCCTCAGTCCTCTGGATAATACTTTTAGTAACTCTGCACCTCCTCCTAATCTTGAAAATACGATTTCTCTGTATAATATTTACGCCACACATTGCCCTCAGACGACATCTCTACTGCCTCCAACGTCCTCCTCCTCGCTGCAACATTCACAACCAATGCTTCACACCCATATAAGTGTTGTTACCACTATACACTCATACATTCCCTTCTTTGTCTCAGTGGATAATGTTCTTTGTCTCTACAGATACGTTGGTACACCACCCACCTTTTTCCCTTCATTAATTCTATGGTTTACCTCATTTTTCATGTACCTCTCCACTGACACATCCACTCCCAAATATCTGAACACATTCACTTCCTCCATACTCCCTCCAATCTGATATTCAGTTTTTCCTTACCTAACTCATTTGATCTGCAACATTAACACCCCTCCTTCAGAGTGCAGACACTGCAATTCCCATCTCCAGGACTCAAGTCTGGCCTGCCAGTTTCCCTGAATCCCTTCATAAATGTTACCTTGCTCACACTCCAATAGCATGTCAAGTCCTAAAAACCATTTGTCTCCATTCGCTTCTATCTAATACGCTCACGCATGTTTGCTGGAAGTCCAAGCAGTTGGGTTAATGTGGCCCTACCCTTCATCCCAGCAACTCTAGGGCCTTCAGAAACCCCTTTAACTTAGCAACCATAGGGTTTTTGCAACCTTCCAACCAAACAACCCTAGAGTCTTTGCAGCCCTTCAACCCAAGGATCTAGGGGAAGAAATGGATGCTAAACTTTATTACTGCTGCAACATTTTGTCCAGGGCTGGACTTATCACACATAGTATATTTGATAAAAGTCCATCCTTGTACAAAATGTTGCAGCAGTAGTACAGGAGTTCTCCTGCTAAATAATGTCTTATTCTCTGCTTGTT
This sequence comes from Cherax destructor, assembly GCA_009830355.1. NCBI lineage: Eukaryota > Metazoa > Arthropoda > Malacostraca > Decapoda > Parastacidae > Cherax > Cherax destructor. The sequence continues at coordinate 87,835 of WNWK01005372.1, forward strand.
CCATCATGTACCTAGGACCTTTATAATCCTTCAACCCAACAATACCCCTAATGCCTTTGCTTCCCTTCAATGACCCCAGGCCTAGGGCCTTAGCAATCCTTTAACCCAACAAGAACACAAAACAGCCTCTCCTCACTTAGCAATGTACTTGTTTACCGACCACTCAGACTTATGACCAATTCTCCATCCTCTATGCAAACCTAAGTAAAAGTATATTAGAGCTGATTTCCTCTATTCTTTTTATTACAGTATACTACTGTATAAACATTTAAAAATATACTAAAAATGTTATAAATGGTGCAAAATTTCTAATGATGGTTGACACAAACCCCACTACCAGTATAGAATGCTCCTCGCTTAACAACCAGTTTGTTTACCGACTTACTCTTAGGAGCGGAATCCCATCATTAAGTGAGGAGAGGCTGTATAATAATATTTTGAATATTCCTATCTATAATTTTGTTCACTTTTTCAGACAAATATTGTGCTCTCTGCTCATAAGATAGGAAGGGGGACTCTCCTTTAATAAACTATCACTTTGATAATACACTGTACTGAATTATTGGATTTTATTTTTCAGGATGCTCTTATTGATTTCCTCTATTCTTTTTATTACAGTATACAGTACACTACTGTATAAACATTTAAAAATATACTAAAAATGTTATAAATGGTGCAAAATTTCTAATGATGGTTGACACAAACCCCACTACCAGTATAGAATGCTCCTCGCTTAACAACCAGTTCGTTTACCGACTTACTCTTAGGAGCGGAATCCCGTCATTAAGTGAGGAGAGGCTGTATAATAATATTTTGAATATTCCTATCTATAATTTTGTTCACTTTTTCAGACAAATATTGTGCTCTCTGCTCATAAGATAGGAAGGGGGACTTTCCTTTAATAAACTATCACTTTGATAATACACTGTACTGAATTATTGGATTTTATTTTTCAGGATGCTCTTGAATCGCTAAACATAAATACGGATGCCCCTACAACATCTCAGATGGCTGAAGTGTCAGGTTCAGTGTTTGATGGAACCATCAAGTTATACACACACATAGAGGGTGAGATGGTTCGTACACTTGCCACCTATGTCTTCACTGAAGTTCGTGCCAGAAGTCAACCGTACCGCCAAGACAAATGGTTTCACACCATCATTCCTAGAGCCACAACAGACTTTAACAAAATCAATGAGCTGAGCCCCAGTATCTGCCCCTTATTGGAAGTTCTTGCCAGGCATCTTCATGCTCTCAGAGACATACTAGCAGCCCCACTCTTTATGCAGTTGTGGCAGATTGTGGCAGATACTCTTAATAAAGTAAGATATCAATGTAACCACCATGTGCTGTTTATTAGATTATTTTTTTTACTAGATGTAAGGTGTGTAAAATTTTGTTTTGTCTAATGTTGTGTACATGCATGTGTACATTCGTACTCACCTATATGTAGTTGCAGTAATCAAGTTCGAGCTCTTAGCCCTACCTTTGAACTTGTCACTTCCTACATTCACTCCTAGCTTTATGAGCTCTATTGTACCTGCTCTTAAAACTATGTATGGAGTCAGCTGCCACCACTTCTTTACCAAGATCATTCCACTTCCTGACCACCCTGAAAAAAATATTTTGTGACATCCCTGTGGCTCATCATTGTCTTTTACACTGTACTTCCAGCTGTGTTCCTGTGTTTCCATTTCTCTCTTAAGCATAATCTTTCTGTCTACCCTTTTAAGTCCCCTGAGTATTTTGAATGTTATGTCTTTCCTGGTTCTTCTATCCTCCAATGTCCTTAGATTCAATTCCGTTAGCCTTTTGTCATAGCTCATGCCCCTCAATTCAGGAACAAACCTTGTTGCATACTTCTGCACTTTCTAGTGTTTTAACATACTTTTTTTTCAGGTGTGGGTTCCATACTTGGGTTGCATACTCCAAGACGGGCCTGATTTATGTTGTATAAATTTAGAGCCTGGAATGACTATTGAGATTCCTGAGGCCACTCTTAGATTTGCTAGATGAGCATTGGCTGCAGAGTTTTTTTTGTGTGTACTCGCCTATATGTGGTTTTAAGGGGTCTAGTCACAGTTCCTGGTACTCGCCTAATTGTGGGTGCAGGGGTCGAGACTCAGCTCCTGGTGTGTGTGTGCATCCTTGCATGCATGCTTGTGTATGCAGTGCCTGCACTTTGAAGGACAGGTGGAATTGTTGCAGTTGAATGATAATCTGATTGTGTTGTCCAAGGCAGGGTGACCTAAAGAAAACACATTCACCTTCATTCAGTCACATTTCCAGAGGTGTGCTGACATCAAAATCAGATCATCTTCTGACTGCAACATCCCACCCCTCCTCTAGAGTTCAAGCCCTGCCCTTCCCCACCTCCAGAACTCAAGTCCAGCTGACCGGTTTCCCTGAATCCCACTTCAACAGCATGTCCATTAAAACTTACTTGTCTCCATCCACTCCTGTCTAACATACTCTCACAAGCCTGCTGGATGCTCAAGCTCCCAAAACTCAAAGCCTCTTTTAACCTCCTCCCTCCAATCATTTCTTGGATGACTCCTTCCCTTCCTACCTTCTACCCTAGATTTATACACCGTTTTTGTCAAACTATCTGAGTTCATCCTCCCTACATGCCCAAACTACCTCAACATTCCTGCCTTAGGTCTCTGAATTACCCTTGGTGATTCCACATCACCATTTGCTCTCAAGTCTGAGATCTCTTCTGCCTGTAGACATGCCTGGCAGTGTGGTCATAATACTATAAAGGTATATGGTATTTAACTACACAAGAACTTAGGAAATAGTTATTGAAACTAATATTTTAGGTTTGACAAATACTTTATATGAATGAGTGATGAGGTGTGAGAAGGCTCTACCTAGCATGGATTTCTGGAATACTGTGTATTACTCTTAAAGCGATGAATGAGTTTGTTGTGGATACATTATGGACAAATATCGATGATGGATAGGAAGGAATGTTACTGATAAAGTAACTATTAAACAAAGTAAATAAATATTTAATCACATACATATTACTAAATAGATTTTCAAAGAAATTAAGACAATTATTTGGTGCCAAAAGGGTTTGATTAATTTTTGTTTCCTCCATAGTATGTGTATGAGGAAGTGATACTGCAGACCCGGTTCAGTGATGCTGGAGCCACTCAGTTCAAGTTTGATATGACTCGAGGACTCTTTCCCATTTTTGGCGCATTCACGCAGAAACCTGAAAATTTCTTCAGATTGTAAGTTTCTTGCCAAAAATTTGTGAAAGAATGGTAAAAGAAATAGAGATACTATATAAAGACTAGTATGTCAGGTTCTAAAGTGTGTGAATGTACAATCATAGCAAAAATGTTAATGATATACTACTATGTATATTACAATATATAAGATGAAAATAGTGTTCTGAGGATGTGAATACAGTATTTGCAGAGTACCAGAAAATAAGATATAGTTGAGCACTGCTAAACCTTACATGTTGGAACCAGGAGCTTTCTGTAATATAAATTTTTTTATAAACAAAGTTCTACAGTATAAAATAAGGGTACTCACCATTGCTTGTCATAGGTGTCTTCTTATATTTATTTATGTACATGTGTTGAACATCTAACCAATATAAGGTGAAAGAAGTTGAGGGAATGGGAATGAATGTAGATAATCCAGCCACAAGAGTAAAGGTTTCAGGTTTATTAACTGATACATTGCTAATTAAATATTCCATTTTAAAGCTTTAAATATTCACTAGGAGTGAATATTTGAAACTTTAAATTCCAATATAAGAAAAATTGAATGGTATTCTATCAAAAACACACTTTGTAAGCATGTGCTATGATTGGTCTGTCTGTATTGTCATTAAGGTTGCCAAACTGCAGATCTCTAGAAATTCCAGAGAACCTTCACTGCCTGCATATATTCAGTCATGCAGATTAATTATTGAGAATGCATGAAATTCTTCAAACTGTGCTCCTTGGAATGTTGGCACGTAAAAAACTTCATAAATTACATCTGGAATATTTTGGAGATTGTTCTTAAATCTTTACTCTGATATTCCCTTGGAAAAACAAAATGCTCAGCAGTTGGTGCAAAATACTCCCAGTGAAAAGCAGGGTTACAATGAATACACTAAGAGATAGCTCATTAAGTGTAAAGGGATTGAAAGTTCAAAATATTCCTTCATACATAAAGATATTTACGAACAGACATCTAGTTATTTTTAAGAGGGAACTAAAATTCCTCAAGTTGGTTCCTGATCAGCTGTCATAATGCTGTGTGGCTAACCAACAGCTTGGTTATTCATGCGGCCTGGTCTGGGACTTGGCCATCAGGGCTGTGACCCCCTTTTTGCTCTTAGGTCATCTCCAAGTAAACTTCAGATAGAGCAATGGTCACATGTTAATGTATGTCGTGAGAGCATGACTTCTTGATACCTTAATGTTCTAGTTTATGCATAACCCCTGTGGTTTAGCACTTCTATTTGATTATAATAATATAGTTTATGCAGCAGAAGTTTTTTTTTAAGGTTAAAAGACCCATTGCATATTATTTTCTAGAGATGATCACACACACAGTATTACTTCATCATTTAAACTTTTTCTTAGTATGAAATCAAACTACAGTGGATCCCCGAGTTTCGGTCATAATTCATTACAGAAGGCTGTTCAAGTGCCATTACCGAACGAATTTGTACCCTTAAGGAAAAATGTAAATTAGATTAGTCCTTTCATACCCCCAAAAATACACATACAAAAGCACTTACAATATTAAACTTATATAATTGTTCGATTTCCGAGGTGACCAAAACTCAGGGGTCCACTGTAGTTATAAATGCTTCCATGGGGAAGTGGAACAGAATTCTTCCTCCGTAAGCTATGCGTGTCGTAAGAGGCGACTAAAATGCCGGGAGCAAGGGGCTAGTAACTCCTTCTCCTGTATATGTTACTAAATGTAAAAGGAGAAACTTTTGTTTTTCTTTTTGGGCCACCCTGCCTCGGTGGGATAGGGCTGGTGTGTTGAAAGAAAGAAAGATTTGTTTACATATTATTTGTTCAAAGTTTTAGAAAATCATGACAAATTAGAAATTGCGTGTAGTTATTGATTTCTGATGAGTAACCACTTTTCTGGATTGGCACAACCTTTACTAACTTAACTGTGTTAGGGAGTTTTCATTTCTGTTGATTTATTGGTCAAAACTAGAGGTAGGTGATAGCACATGAGCAACTTTTATTCATATATGAATGGTAGGATATTAGCTTTTTCTTGAATTTTGATTGAAATAACCTCTAAAATTAGTTGGGAATAGGTATAAAGAGCTTAGGGTCATCTCTGAGATCTCTAACTTGGGCATGGAAGTTTGGGATTTTACTGTCTAGGTTTGATTCTATAAACATTTTAAAGCTGGAACAGGTGACAAATCAAGTTATAAGACACTCATTTTACATACAAAAATGCAATTTTTTACAGCTTTTATTTCCTTTCCAGAGTGAAGGAGTCTGTGATACTGCTAACACTGCCACATCCAACAGCCTTCCTCTTGCGCGACACTATTCGCATGTGGCAAGATGATCAGGATTCCTTTAGCTTGGTTGTTTCACCAGTCAAGGCCTTGGCTGAACACTTCGTCGTGCTGCTCAGGCCAAAGGAAGCCGACACAGTTTTAAACATCAGAATATATGATAGAGACTGATTGTCTAGCCTATTGAGAGGTTCTTAAAAATATTTAATAATCTTGTGTTTACTTTTTAAATAATTAGCACATTACATCTAGCATCCATCAAGGAGGCAAGATTATTTTTGTATAATGTAAAACAAATTCCAGTTTAGAATCAAGCTCAGAGGAGGAGGAGGTGGTACCTGTTTTAATTTTTTTTTTTTTTTTAGAATTGTGTCCATAATATTTTCAATTATTGTAACCCAAATATTAAAAATGCTTGAGAAAATATCATGACTTCTTATTTATGCACACATGCTCACCCAGGGAGGTACTACTATCCTGCCAAGTGAATGTGAAACAGAAACCTGTAACTTTTACATGATGGTAGGTTTGCTGGTGTCATTTTCGGTCTCATAAACATGCTGGACAACAGGTATATCTTGCTACTTCTACTTACACTTAGGTCACACTACACAGCATGCACATGCATATATATACATACATCTAGGTTTTTCTTCTTTTTTCTTAATAGCTCGTGTTCTTTATTTCCTCTATTCTCCATGGGGAAGTGGAAAAGAATCTTTCCTCTGTAAACCATGCGTGTCGTATGAGGCGACTAAAATGCCGGGAGCAATGGGCTAGTAACCCCTTCTCCTGTAAACATTTACTAAAAAAAAGAGAAGAATTTTTTTATAAAACTGGGATGCTTGAATGTGGGTGGATGTAGTGCAGATAAGAAAGAGATGATTGCTGATGTTATGAATGAAAAGAAGTTGGATGTCCTGGCCCTAAGCGAAACAAAGCTGAAGGGGGTAGGCGAGTTTCAGTGGGGAGAAATAAATGGGATTAAGTCAGGAGTATCTGAGAGTGTTAGAGCTAAGGAAGGGGTAGCAATAATGTTGAAAGTTCAGTTATGGAAGAAGAGGGAATACAAATTTATAAATTCAAGGATTATGTGGATCAAAATAAGGGTCGGATGCAAAAAGTGGGTCATAATAAGCATGTATGCACCTGGAGAAGAGAGATATTTTGGGAGATGTTAAGCAAATGTATAGGAACTTTTGAACCAAGTGAGAGTATAATTGTGGTAGGGGACTTAAATGCTAAAGTAGGAGAAACATTTAGAGAGGGTGCAGTAGGTAAGTTTGGGGTGCCAGGTGTAAATGATAATGGGAACCTTTTAATTGAACTTTGTATAGAAAGGGGTTTAGTTATAGGCAATTCATATTTTAAGAAAAAGAGGATAAGTATACAAGATATGATGTAGGGCGTAATAACAGTAGTTTGTTGGACTACGTATTGGTAGATAAAAGACTGTTGAGTAGACTTCAGGATGTACTTGTTTATAGAGGGGCCTCAGATATATCGGATCACTTTTTAGCTGTAGCTACAGTGAAAGTAAAAGGTAGATGGGATACAAGGAAAATAGAAGCAGCAAGAGAGGTGAAGGTTTATAAACTAAAAGAGGAGGCAGTTAGGGTAAGATATAAACAACTATTGGAGGATAGATGGGCTAGTGAGAGTATAGGCAACAGGGTTGAAGATGTATGGGGTAGGTTTGAGAATGTAGTGTTAGAGTGTTCAGCAGAAGTTTGTGGTTATAGGAAAGTGGGTGCGGGAGGAAAGGAGCGATTGGTGGAATGATGTAAAGAGAGTAGTTATGGAAAAAAGTTAGCATATGAGAGGTTTTTACAAAGTAGAAGTGATGCAAGGAGGGAAGAGTATATGGAGAGAAAAAGAGAGGTTAAGAGAGTGGTGAAGCAATGTAAAAAGAGCACATGAGAGTGGGTGAGATGTTATCAACGAAAATAAGAAAATAAAGAAAAAGTTTTGGAGTGAGATTAATAAGTTGAGGAAGCCTAGGGAACGAATGGATTTGACAGTTAAAAATAGGAGAGGAGAGTTATAAATGGAGACTTAGAGGTAGCAGGAAGATGGAGGTAATATTTTGAGGAATTGTTAAATGATAAAGATAGGGAAGCTGTGATTTCGTGTATAGGGTAAGGAGGAATAACATCTTGTAGGAGTGAGGAAGAGCCAGTTGTGAGTGTGGGGGAAGTTCGTGGGGCAGTGGGTAAAATGAAAGGGGGTAAGGCAGCTGGGATTGATGGGATAAAGATAGAAATGTTAAAAGCAGGTGGAGATATAGTTTTGGAGTGGTTGGTACTATTATTTAATAAATGTATGGAAGAGGGTAAGGTACCTTGGGATTGGCAGAGAGCGTGTATTGTTCCTTTGTATAAAGGGAAAGGGGACAAAAGTGAGTGGAAAAATTATATGGGAATAAGTCTGTTGAGTATACCTGGTAAAGTGTATGGTAGTTATTATTGAAAGAATTTAGAACAAGACGGAGAGTAGGATAGCAAATGAACAAGGAGGTTTTAGGAAAGGTAGGGGGTGTGTAGACCAAGTGTTTACAGTGAAACATATAGCTAAACAGTATTTAGATAAGGGTAAAGAGGTGTTTGTGGCATTTATGGATTTGGAAAAGGCGTATGACAGGGTGGATAGGGGGCAATGTGGCAGATGTTGCAGGTGTATGGAATAGGAGGTAGGTTACTGAAAGCAGTGAAGAGTTTATACGAGGATAGTGAGGCTCAGGTTAGAGTATGTAGGAGAGAGGGAGATTATTTCTCAGTAAAAGTAGGCCTTAGACAAGGATGTGTGATGTCACTATGGTTGTTCAATATATTTATAGATGGGGTTGTAAGACAAGTGAATGTGCGGGTGTTAGCAAGAGGTGTGGGGTTAAAAGATAAAGAATCTAACACAAAGTGGGAGTTGTCACAGTTGCTTTTGGGAGATTCTGAAGAGAATTTGCAGAGGTTGGTGGATGAGTTTGGTAGGGTATGTAAAAGAAGGAAATTGAAAGTGAATACGTATAGGAAAGAGTAAGGTGATGAGGATAACAAAAAGATTAGGTGATGAAAGATTGGATATCAGATTGGAGGGAGAGAGCATGGAAAAGGTGAATGTATTCAGATATTTAGGAGTGGATGTGTCAGCAGATGGGTCTATGAAGGATGAGGTGAATCATAGAATTGAGGAGGGTAAAAGAATAAGTGGTGCACTTAGGAGTCTGTGGAGACAAAGAACTTTGTCCGTGGAAGCAAAGAGGGGAATGTATGAGAGTATAGTTATACCAACACTCTTATATGGGTGTGAAGCATGGGTGGTGAATGTTGCAACAAGGAGAACGCTGGAGGCAATGGAGATGTCATGTTTGAGATCAATGTGTGGTGTGAATATAATGCAGCGAATTCGTAGTGTGGAAATTAGGAGGAGGTGCGGAATTACCAAGACTATTATCCAGAGGGCTGAGGAGGGGTTGTTAAGGTGGTTTGAACATGTAGAGAGGGTGGAACGAAACAGAATGACTTCGAGTGTATAAATCTGTAGTGGAGGGAAGGAGGGGTAGGTGTCGGTCTAGGAAAGGTTGGAGGGAGGGGGTAAAGGAGGTTTTGTGTGCGAGGGGCTTGGACTTTCAGCAAGCATGCGTGAGCGTGTTTGATAGGAGTGAATGGAGACAAATGGTTTTTAATACTTAACGTGCTGTTGGAGTGGAAGCAAAGTAACATTTATGAAGGGATTCAGGGAAACCAGCAGGCCGGACTTGAGTCCTGGAGATGGGAAGTACAGTGTCTGCACTCTGAAGGAGGGGTGTTAATGTTGCAGTTTTATAACTGTAGTGTAACTCTAGTGTAAAGCACCCCTCTGGGAAGACAGTGATGGAGTGAATGATGATGAAAGTTTTTCTTTTTCGGGCCACCCTGCCTTGGTGGGAATTGGCCGATAAATTGGCAGATATATACGCTCTCCAAGTCATTCTACTTTGATCCATTCTCTTTAAATGACCAAACCACCTCAACAACCCCTCTTCAGCCCTCTGACAAATACTTTTAGTAACTCCACACCTTCTCCTAATTTCCACATTTCGAACTTTCTGCATAATATTTACACCACACATTGCCCTTAGACAGGCCATCTCCACTGCCTCCAGCCTCCTCCTCGCTGCAGCATTTGCAACCCATGCTTCACACCCATATAAGAGTGTTGGTACCACTATACTTTCGTACATTCCCTTCTTTGCCTCCATGGATAACGTTTTTTGTCTCCACAGATACCTCAACGCACCACTCACCTTTTTTTCATCAATTCTATGGTTAACCTCATCCTTTATAAACCCATCCGCTGACAAGTCAACTCCCAAATATCTGAAAACATTTACTTCTTCCATAATACCTCTCTCCAATGTGATATCCAATTTTTCTTTATTTAAATCGTTTGATACCCTCATCACCTTACTCTTATCTATGTTCACTTTCAACTTTCTACCTTTACACACCCTCCCAAACTCGTCCACTAACCTTTGCAACTTTTCTTTAGAATCTCCCATAAGCACAGTATCATCAGCAAAAAGTAACTGTGTCAACTCCCATTTTGCATTTAATTCCCCATAATTTAATCCCACCCCTCTCCCAAACACCCTAGCATTTACTTCTTTTACAACCCCATCTATAAATATATTAAACAACCATGGTGACATTACACATCCCTGTCTAAGACCTACTTTTACCGGGAAGTAATCTCCCTCTCTCCTACACACCTTAACCTGAGCCTCACTATCCTCATAAAAACTCTTTACAGCCTTCAGTAACTTACTACCTATTTCATACACTTGCAACATTTATAATAATAATAATAATAATAATAATAATAATACTTTATTGTGACATAGTACAATGATACATGGTAGACAAGATATATTTCTTAATGAGATGTACATGCCAAAAGCCCCTAATATGCTGTGCATTGCGGGCATTCTTAAGACTACTTTATTCTAGACTACATGGTAAAAAGTTATGGTTGACAATTTATAAAATAAGTATAATTGCATATCTAAGTTATAAAGTTTGAATATAAGTTGAACATATCAATTAATTGCAGCAATGCAACTAAATGAGTGAGATAACAATTTAAAACAATTAGTTGCATTGCAGTTACAGTTTACGTGGTCATTATAATGTAAATGTTAGGTAATAGTTAGCTTAGTATGTATTATTCATAACAGGTTTTTACAATTAAGTGATTAGTCAGGTTTTTACATTAAGTGATTATTCTACTTTGTTGAGAATGTTTGATATTGAGCATTTAGCTTTGGGTGAGGTGATTTTTTAGCATCGTTTTGAATTGGGGTACAGGCAGGGTTTCTTTGGCAATGACAGGTAATGAATTCCAAATTTTCGTGCCTTTTATATGCATTGAGTTTTTACATAGTGTTAGATGGACACGGGAACATCGAGGAGTGATCTGTGTCTAGTGTTATGGTCATGTGTCCTGTTAAAATTGGTAAGGAGAAGTTTGAGTGGTGGGTTAATATTTGCATAGAGTGTTCTATGTATGTAATAGGCACAGTAAAAGTATGGATGTCTTGTATGGTGAGTAAGTTTAGGTTTTGAATATTGGTGGAGTATGTTGTCTGGAGTGTGAATTTGTTATCATTCTAACTGCTGCCTTTTGTTGTGTTATTAGTGGTCTGAGATGAGTTATTGATGTAGAGCCCCATGCGCAGATTCCATAGGTGAGGTATGGGTAAATGAGTGAGTGATATAGGGTAAGGAGAGCTGGTTGTGGTACATAGTACCGTATCTTGGATAGTATTCCCACGGTCTTTGAGACTTTCTTGGAAATTTGTTGTATATGTGTCTGAAATTTGAGGCCACTGTCAAGATGGATTCCTAAGAATTTTCCCTCTGTGAGTTTTGCGATAGGGGACCCGTTTATCATTATATTAAGTGGTGCGTTTGTAGCTCTGTTCCCAAACTGGATAAAATAGGTTTTATCAATATTGAGAGTAAGTTTGTTGGTCATCATCCAGGTAGATATTTTCTGCAATTCAGTATTTGCAGTGTTGGCTAGTATGTCTGGGCTAGGGTGCGTAGATAACGATGTAGTGTCATCTGCAAAAAGTATGGGTTTGAGTAGTTGAGATGCATTTGGTAGGTTGTTAATGTAAATGAGAAAGAGTAGTGGGCCAAGAACACTTCCCTGTGGGACACCTACGGTAATAGTTTGCGCGGTGGAGCTAGCTCCATTTGTGTACACATATTGGTTTCTGTTGCTTAGGTATGATTTTAGGTAGTTGAGGGAGTGTCTTCTTATACCATAGTGTGATAATTTTAGGTGTAACAGATCATGGTCAACTGTATCAAAAGCTTTACGTAAATCAATGAAGATTCCCACTGGGATTTCTTTTTTTTCCAGGGCGGTGTAAATTATTTCTAACATGTGTATAATGGCATCATTTGTATTTTTATTAGGCCTGAATCCAAATTGACAGTGGTTGAGTATGCTGTTGGAGGTGAGGTAGGAATATATTTGTTTATGAATTAATTTTTCAAAGATTTTGGAGAGAAGGGGTAAGTTAGATATTGGCCTGTAGTTATTAAGGTCTGTTTGAGCTCCTCCTTTATGTATTGGGGTGACCCTTGCTATTTTGAGTATTGATGGGAAGGTAGAGGATTCAATGGATTTGTTAAAGAGTGTAGCAATAATTGGTGAGAGAACTTGAGAGGCTTTTTTGTATATAAATGGTGGTAAGTTATTTAGGTCACCTGCTTTGTTTTTTAGTGTGTTGATTATAAGTGAAACTTCTATTGGGTTGGTTGGGGCTAGGAATAGTGTGTTCGGATAGGTGCCAGTGAGATAGTCGTTAGGTGGAGTATTTGAACTTGGGATTTTGCTTGCCAGCTTTTTACCTATGGTGGAGAAGAAATCATTGAGTTTGTTTGCTGTTTCAATAGGTGGGAGTAGGGGTTCATCTGGTTTTGTTAGCTTGATTGTTCTGTTTGTGGATATCTTTTTAGTTCCTAGAATTTCAGATAGGGTTTTCCAGGTCTTTTTTATATCACCTTTTAAGTTATGTAATCTGTTCTCATAGTACAATTTTTTTGACCTTCTTATCAGACTCGTTAGGTTTGCTCTCTTGTTATTTGCCCCATTCTGTACTGTTTTTCATATAGGTGCTTTATATTAATGGATTTGAGTATGCTGGGGTTATCCAGGGACTATTTAATCTTTTAGTTGTGATTTGTTTAGTTTTTTAGGGCAATGCTTGTTATAGAGGTATTGGGTCTTTTTAAGAAAATTATTAATACATAAGTCAGTATCTGGGAAGTTGTCTATTTCTGTTTGCCAGTCAGTGTTTGTCATAGCTGTTATAAAGTTATTTATAGCTGTCTCATTATGTAGTCTGAAGGTAACTTTAGTAGTCTCTAGTGGTAATTTTCCGAGATTTGTTATGAGAAAGGTTGGGTAGTGGTCTGTGGTATTGTCTGTGATTATGCCTGATTTTAATGGGGATATGGTGTTAGTCCAGATATGGTCTAATAGAGAGGCACAGGTCTCAGAGATTCTCGTAGGTTTTGTTATTGTCGGGAGCAGCAAGCAGTTGCTCATAGTGTTTGTGAATTCAGTTACTTGTGGGTCCTGATCTTGTAGGAGGTTTATATTGAAGTCTCCTGTGAGGATTAAGTGGTCTTTGTTCATGTGTGCATCAGAAATCATACTTCCTAATTTTTCACTAAATTGTTGAATGTTTGACTGGGGTAATCTATAGATGTTTATAACTGTGAGAGGTTTTTGTAGGTATTTGGATTTAAACTTAGCTATTATATATTCTCCATGTTCATCTCTTGTGCATGTATTGTTAATACATTCAAGCTGGTCTGAGTATAACATAGTTGTGCCACCTCCTTGTTGGTCTGGCCTACAGTTGTGTATGGCTGTGTAACCAGGAATGGCATAGATATCTGTAGTATGTGGCTTTAACCAGGTTTCAGTGAGAGCAATGATGGACATACTGGCCTGTAGTGAATTTAATAATGCAGTGAGGTCATCAAAATGTTTGCTTAAAGATCTGACATTGTAGTTAAAGATGTAGTTAAGATTGTAGTTAAAGATGTTATTGTTGGATTTGAGTAGTGTTTTAGCCTGTTCTGCTGTGTAGTAATGGCAGTTGTCATTAGGTTCATGTAAGTCATTTAATAGAAGGTTGGTATCAGGATCAATGTTTGGAATCATAAGATTTAGTGTGATTCTATAATTAAACTTAAAAATAGAACAACGCAAGTAAACTTAAGAATAGGACAATGCAAAAGGATTTCTTGGCACGTGAGTTAGTAGGTTGGATATGTTTACAAAAATGAAAAAGTGAGCTAAGGTAGTCAATTTACAGCTAATAAGAATCTAAAACTATAGCACCTGAGTTAGCACCTGAGTTAGTTAATTAATTAAACAAAAGTTTATATATGGGTGTGATTCTAAAAAGACTTAAGAACAATGAATAATGCTAAACTTAAAGATATGATATCTGATCAATTGATTTTACTAGCTATTGGATTAATACACCTTTAAACAGAAGTCACAGAGGTTTAGGATATATCTTTACAGTGTAATTGATTTATTATTTAACTAGCTAATAGAACTGGTTGGAAAATTATTATTATTAATAGTAAGTTATAATGGAACAAATACAGTGGTACCTCGAGTTACGATGGTCCCCAAAATCGCCCTTTTATGTAAGTTTATTTTTTAAATGCTTTTGTAGGTATATTTTTGGGGGTGTAAAAGGACTAGTCTATTTTACATTATTCCTTATGGGGATAAATTCGTTTGGTAATGGCACTTGAACAGCATTCTCGAACGAAAAAATATCGTAACTCAAGGTACCACTGTATAAAGATTCAGTATTGCACTAGTTGTGATTATAGAATTTATTAAAGGCAATATAATGAAAATCAGAGTTAACTATTAAAGGAGAAGTAAGTGCTAAAGTGTATAATAGTGTACAAAAGTAAAATTTATTAATATTAAAAATAGCTTGAAATAAAATTTTAGGCAGTTGGAGAATAGGATAAAAGATAAGTACAATTTTTAGCAAATAAGGTGATTAATAGTAATTATAAATTCTAAGCAAGTAAGCTGGTAAAAGTATATAGGAATGTGGGTTGAAAAATGGGCACAAGTAAAAATTGTATGTATTTAAAAATAAAAGTAAAACTATTTGTCAAAAGTATTCATCAAAGGATAGACAAATACTTAAATGAGGTAGATGGGCAAAACATACACTACACTAAACGTAGGGGTTTGGTTTTGGACATTGTGTTTATACAGTCTCTGTAATATTTGCATCCCTAAGGAATCTTGATAGTTCATTCTCATTTGTGATAGTATACAACTGACCTACACTTGTTTTCTTCACTAGGATTTTTCCATCCCGGTGAAACATTGGTGGATTTTTCATTATTCTCTCGCTTAAGTTTTCTGATTCTATACCAGAGGTTCTGACGTTTTTTGGTCAGACACTCATTAATGAATACTTGTTTCCTGGCTAAAATAGATGATTTAATTAGATCTGTTTTCCTGTCATGTGTGGTGAATCTAATCATAACACTTTTTCTACCATGGGAACCTAGTAATCGTGCTTCTTTTATATCTGTCACTGGTATATTTATGTTTATTTGATCTTTGATGATCTGTAAAGTAATGTCTTTACTGTTTGCTTGTGTCATATCACTGGGAAAGTATGGACTGTTCACTATTACTGCGTCTGATAACTTATCTTGCTCGGTTTTGTCCTCTTGTAGTGCAAGGTATTCATTAAACTGGTTATCCATGCTGTTCTTCCACTCCTTTACTGCTTCCTCAACCTTTGCATTTATAGATGTTATCTGTTCAGTGTGGCTATTAATGACAGTTTGGAGGGTTTTGCCAAAATCAGTCATTCCAGTTGTTGTTAACTTTTGTTCAAGGCTGAGGATTTTGTTTTCAAGTTGTGTCATCCTGGTATCTTGTAGTTGAAGTGCTTTACGTTGGTCCATATTTTCATTGATTAATTTGATGATGTATGACTTTAGTGTATCTGGATCATTCGTCATACCTGATAGATTATCTGGGGTGAAGCCAGTGAAGGGGGAGCTTGTGGGGGAGGCAGCCATGTTTGTTGTTGATGCGTCGCCCTGGGTGGTGGTGAGGGGGGTGTAGGGTGTTTCGGCGTCCTGGGAGGTGGTGAGGGGGTGGAGGTGGTGAGGGGGGTGGAGGGTGTACCGGCGTCCTTGGTTGACAAGTTAATTAGTAGATTTCTTGGTGTTTTCGTGTTGATTCTGGAACTGGTTCTTCTGCAGTTACGTCTCATTTGAACACAGTAGTCGGGGAAGTTGGTGCTGTAAGATGAAGCTGTTGCTCCCCTATCCACTCTATCATATGCCTTTTCTAAATCCATAAATGCAATAAAAACTTCTCTACCTTTATCTAAATACTGTTCACATATATGCTTCACTGTAAACACTTGATCTACACATCCCCTACCCACTCTAAAGCCTCCTTGCTCATCTGCAATCCTACTCTCTGTCTTACCTCTAATTCTTTCAATAATAACCCTGCCATACACTTTACCTGGTATACTCAGTAAACTTATTTCCCTATAATTTTTACTCTCTCTTTTATCCCCTTTCCCTTTATATAAAGGAACTATACATGCTCTCTGCCAATCCCTAGGTACCTTCCCCTCTTTCATACATTTATTAAACAAAAATACCAACCACTCCAGCACTATATCCCCCCCTGCTTTTAACATTTCTGTCATGATTCCGTCAATTCCAGCTGCTCTACCCCCTTTCATTCTACGTAATGCCTCACGCACCTCCCCCACACTCACATCCTGCTCTTCTTCACTCCTAAACGATGTTGTACCTCCTTGGCCAGTACATGAAATTACCGCCTCCCTTTTTTCATCGACATTTAAAAGTTCCTCAAAATATTCCCGCCATCTACCCAATACCTCCAGCTCCCCATCTACTAACTCCCCTACTCTGTTTTTAACTGACAAATCCATTCGTTCCCTAGGCTTTCTTACCTTGTTTATCTCACTCCAAAATTTTTCTTGTTTTCAGCAAAATTTCTTGACAGAGCCTCTCCCATTCTTTCATCCGCTCTTCTTTTGCACTCTCTCACCACTCTCTTCACCTTTCTTTTACTCTCCATATACGTACTCTGCTCTTCTATTAACACTTCTGTTTTGTAAAAACCTCTCATAAGCTACCTTTTTCTCTTTTATCACACCCTTTACTTCTTCATTCCACCACTCACTCCTCTTTCCTCCTGCACCCACCCTCCTATAGCCACAAACTTCTGCCCCACATTCTAATACTGCATTTTTAAAACTATCCCAACTCTCTTCAACCCCCCCACTACTCATACTTGCACTAGCCCACCTTTCTGCCAATAGTTGCTTATATCTCACCCTAACTTCCTCCTCCCTTAGTTTATACACTTTTACCTCTCTCTTACTTGCTGTTGCCATTTTCTTTTTGTCCCATCTACCTTTTACTCTAACTGTAGCTACAACCAAATAATGATCTGATATATCCGTTGCCCTCTATAAACATGTACATCCTGAAGCGTACCCATGAACCTTTTATCCACCAATTCATAATCCAACAAACTACTTTCCTTACGTGCTATATCATACCTTGTATATTTATTTATCCTCTTTTTCATAAAATATGTATTACTTATTACCAAACCTCTTTCTACACATAGCTCAATTAATGGTTCATCATTTACATTTACCCCTGGCACCCCAAATTTACCTACTACTCCCTCCACAACATTTTTACCCACTTTAGCATTAAGATCCCCAACCACAATTACTCTCTCACTTGGTTCAAAACTCCCCACACACTCACTCAACATTTCCCAAAATCTCTCTCTCTCCTCTACACTTCTCTCTTCTCCAGGTGCATAAACACTTACTATAACCCACTTTTCACATCCAACCTTTATTTAACTCCACATAATCCTTGAATTTATACATTTATATTCCTCCTTTACCTGCCATAACTGATTATTCAACATTATTGCTACTCCTTCTTTAGCTCTAACTCTATTTGAAACCCCTGACCTAATCCCATTTATTTCTCCCCACTGAAACTCTCCTACCCCCTTCAGCTTTGTCTCACTTAAACCCAGGACATCCAGCTTCTTTTCATTCATAACATCTACAATCATCTCTTTCTTATCATTCGCACAACATCCACGCACGTTCAAACATCCCACTTTGACGGTTTTCTTCTTTTTCTTTTTAGTAAGCTATACAGGTAAAGGGGTTACTAGCCCATTGTTCCCGGCATTTTAGTTGACTTTTACAACATGCATGGCTTACGGAGGAAAGATTCTTATTCCACTTCCCCATGGATATGAAAGGAAAAGCAATAAGAACAAGAACTATTAAGATAAAATCAAAGAAAACTCAGATGAGTGTGTATACATAAACGTGTACATGTTTGCGTAGCGTGACCTAAGTGTAAGTAGAAGTAGGAAGACGTACCTGAAATCTTGCATGTTTATGAGACAGAAAAAAGACACCAGCAATCCTACCATCATGTAAAACAGTTTCAGGTTTCTATTTCACAGTCACCTGGCAGGATGGTACTACCTCCCTGGGTGGTTGCTGTCTACCAACCTACTACTATATATCTATATATATATTTTTTTTCAACGCACTGGCTATATCCCACCGAGGCAGGGTGACCTACAAAATAAACACTTTCACCATCATTCACACATAATCACTGTCTTTGCAGAGGCACTCAGATACAACAGTTTAGATGTCACGCCATGGGTAAGTGAAAAGGAATTCTTCCTCCATAAGCCATGCGTGTCATAAGAGTTGACTAAAATGCCGGGAGCAATGGGCTAGTAACCCCTTTTTATGTACAGCTTACTAAAAATAAAACCTTTAACCCTTTCACTTTCAGTCCCGTAATATTACGCCTTGCAAGCCAGTGTCGGTCCTGTAATAGTATGCCAAAATTCTAGCGGCTTCCAATCTTGCGGGAGAAAGCTGGTAGAACTACATATGAGAGAATGGGTCTGAGTGGTCAGTGTGCACAGTATAAAAAAAAATTCTGCAGCACGCAGTGCATGAGAAAAAAAAGTTTTTCGTTTAAAACCAAATTTGCGGTGTATTTTCGTATGGTATTTATGGTTGCATTCTCGTTTTCTTGGTATCATTTGATAGAATTTAAGATATATTACAGAACTAGAGATGATTTTGAATGGTTTACGGACTAAAAGTACCTTAAATTTGAGCTCAAAATAGCGGAAATGTTCGATTTTTGCTGATGTTCAAGAGTAAACAAATCACGTCATGCGTCTAATATGATTTCACAAATGAGCTGATATTATTTATAGCATTTTTACAATAATGCAAGAGTCTGCATAACAGTAAATCTACTTTTTTGTGTGAATAAAAATTCAAAATGGAAAGCAAGCGTAATATAAGAAGGGCCTGGAGATGTGACAAATGAACAGAGAAAATGTTCTTTTAGTGCTAGGAATGTTTGCATTGTTAATTATAGACCCTATTTTGAAACTCGCCTTCCTTGAATTGTGCATGAAACTGGCCAAATTACCAATTTCTGATCACTTTATTGGGTTGTTGAAATTGGTAAATGGGTGGTTTCTTGTACTCAATCGATAGAACAAAAGGAGTTCTAGTGAAATAGCTATGAGTTTGGTCGACTGGAACAATGGAATTGGCTGAAAAAAGGGCTCAAATTGAGCAAAATTACCGATTTGTAAATATCGCCGAGACCGCTAACTTGGCGAGAGCGTAATTTCATAAATTTTCCATCAAATTTCATACTTTTGGTGTCACTACCATTGGGAAAAGTTTCTCTATCATTTCATAAGAATTTTTTTTTTTTTTTTTTTTTAAATTCTTCAATACTGAGAGCAACTTTGTGAGCATTGGTCTCTACAGTGAATGGGTTAAGTTGGGGTGTTTGAATGTGCATGGATGTAGTGCGGATGATTGTGGATGTTATGAATGAAAAGAAACTGGATGTCCTGCCTGTAAGTGAAACAAAGCTGAAGGGGGTAGGAGAGTTTCAACGGGGAGAAATAAATGGGATTAGGTCAAGGGTTTCTAATAGAGTTAGAGCTAAGGAAAGAATAGTAATAATGTTGAAGGATCAATTATGGCAGGAAAAGAGGGAATATAAATGCATTAATTCAAGGATTATGTAGAGTAAAATAAGGGTTGGATGTGAAAAGTGGGTTATAGCAACTATTTATGCACCTGGAGAAGAGAGAAGCATAGAGGAGAGAGATTTTGGGAAATGTGGAGTAAGTGCATGGGAAGTTTTGAACCAAGTGAGAGAGTACTTGTGGTAGGGGACCTAAATGATAAAGTGGGTAAAACTGTTGTGGAGGTAGTAGTAGGTAACTTTGGGGTGCCAGGGGTAAATAAAAATGGTGGGTCCTTTAATTGAACTATATATAGAAAGAGGTTTGGTAATAATTAATACATATTTTAAGAAAAAAGAGGATAAGTATACAAGATATGATATAACATCTAATGAAAGTAGTTTGTCAGATTATGTATTGGTGGATAAAAGGTTGATGGGTAGACTTCAGGATGTGAATGTTTATAAAGGGGCAACAGATAGATAATATACGTATATATATATACAGTGGTACATTGAGTTACGAGCAGCTCCCAACTCGAACAAATATGTAAGTGTATTTTTGCAAGTGCTTTTGTAAGTGTATTTTTGCAAGTGCTTTTGTAAGTGTATTTTTGGGGGTCTGAAGCAGATTAATCTAATTTCCATTATTCCTTATGGGAACAAATTTGTTCGGTATTGGCACTCGAACAGCCTTCTGGAACGAATTAAGTTCGTAACTCGAGGTACCACTGTATATATATCTGTTGCCCCTTTATAAACATTCACATCCTGAAGTCTACCCATCAACCTGTATGTATGTATGTATGTGTGTTTTATATATATATACAGTGGACCCCGGAAATCGAACAGCTCCCAACTCGAACTAGTATTATGTAAGTGTATTTTTGTAAGTGCTTTTGTAAGTGTATTTTTGGGGTTCTGAAATGGACTAATCTACTTTACATTCGTCCCTATGGAAACAAATTTGTTCGGCAACGACACTAGAACAGCATTCTGGAACGAATTATGTTCGATTTCTGGGGGTAGACTGTATATATATATATATATACTACATACAGTGGACCCTCGGTTAACGAATACCCCGGAAATCGTGCAATTATGTAAGTATAATTTTGTAAGTTCTTGTGGAAGTGTAGTTTTGGGGGTCTGAAATAGACTAACCTACATGACATTATTTCTTAAGGACGTCAATTCGTTTGGTAATGGCACTTGAGCAGGCTTCTGCAATGAATTTTTTCGTTAACCGAGGGTCCACTGTATATATATATATATATATATATATATATATATATATATATATATATATATATATATATATATATATATATATATTATATATATATATTTATATATATATATTATATATATATATATATATATATATATATATATATATATATATATATATATATAATACACACACAATACATACCTATTATGTGCATGTATATAGTGGCACCACATTCACCTTGGAATGCCTTATATTGTGCACACATATCCAATTTCAACATGTGAAATATTTTTATGCATCATGTTTAAACTTTATGTACTGTCCATGTATTTTCAGATTACAGTTCAAGTTTTGTTCTTGGAATTAAGTCATAAAGAATTGTAAATAAAACTAATAAATATTGTACAATATTATTATTTCATTTTAGAAGTCAGTTGCACTCTCTTACGTATCCTCCACAAATGAAGAGAAAATGGACTTGGTAGTGTCATATATACAGCTAAAATTGAGGAACGTGAATTGTAGGGACTCATTTATTCATTTTCATTTGGATAGGCTGCATAAATGAGTGAGGCAGTTAAAGGAAAATACAGAGCTCTATGCTAGCCCAGTGTGACTATCCAACTTCTTTGCTATCACTCACAAGGAATTGTTAAATATCTTTTTAATTTTGTTAACAAAAGATTGCCATTAGGGACCATTATAAAATAAAATCTTAGTAAGGCTCATTAGTGTCAGTTTCATGGCTAATATGAACCTTATACAAAATACTGTACTGACATGAAAAAAAAGGGGCATTCATATATAACCATCTGAGGTTATGCACCACACATTCTCTCTCAACACTTGTTTCCATGATAAACATTAAAAGCAGTAACATGTCACAAATTCAACGTGGGCTGAAGCTGTTTATAGTCACTACAAATATGGTCTCTCAAACGTCCCATAAACATTCACTGCTTCACTCACACTAACATGTACACATTTTGTTATTTTACAAAAGTTCACTGTCTGACAAAAAATACAATACTGATTGTTTTTCTTATAACCTCATTACATGTTTACCTAAGTAATCACTGAATACCCTTGTCCTGGGTGGCTAAACCCAATCTGCACAGAACAACTAACAGGTCACAAGTAGTTACATTTCAAAAGTAGGGAGGATTACTTTCCTCAGCTGCAAGCTATATTTACAGAACTCATGTACCTAGTACACACAAGCAACTCTTTCTTTCAAGGTAAGAAAGAGAATCATATTCATCACAATAAACTTGGCAGTCATACAACGACACCAACAGACGTCACCAAACATAACTTGGCAGTCACACAACGACACCAACAGACGTCGCCAAACATAACTTGGCAGTCACACAACACCAACAGTAGTCGCCAAACATAACTTGGCAGTCACACAACGACACCCAACAATAGTCGCCAAACATAACTTGGAATACTAGATAAGCAATGTGTGACATTAATGTAATCTTGATAAAAGTAGCCTCTTCTTAGGCCCACATACCATTGGTAAGGAAGCTCAACACTCAACAAACATCCAAAATAACTTATATAAACTAGATTTACTTATAATCTAGTATACCTTTGGCCATGAATGAAGAAAGTATCACATTATCCCAAGCCAGCAAGTGAACAACAAGTGTGCACTTAACTGCAAATGTATTTGATCACATCCATCATATTTTAATTAGTGTCATTATTTGCCTTAAACATTCATCTCACATAACCCAAAATTATGCTCGATTATCTATTGAACCCCATTGTTGGTTTCTGTGAAGCTCTGAGAGCCACTGTAACTACTTAATTTATTGTGTAACAAGTAAGCTGCCTATCCAAAGCATCCCTGAATTGCAGCCTGCATCACATAATATTTTCATTAAAACTGAAATATTGAATGCAGCTGATATCATTAAAGAGCTGCTAACCATGAGGCTTTATTCTCTGGCCACTGTGTAAGAGAAAGCTGCCATCTCTATCACTGTATCCCTATCTTCTATTTGCCCCTAGTATCGTGTCAATAATGTATGGGAAAAGATCTCAGATCTATGCCAGTTGACTCATCTGTGGGATTAGGTTAAGGTATCATCCTCTTTTACAGCTACTTGCTCTTGTTGGACAGTTTGCAACGGAAGGAGCGCTGCTTGGCAATCAGGTTGGGTAGTGCTGGCTTGGGACGAGAACTAGTTGGGTGTGAAGGAAGGTTCTGTGCACCACCAACTCCATCACTCCCATCAACTTCTGTTGTTAAAAATACCTTTATAAGCATTCAGCAAATTGTAAGTGGGTTCACACATGAGAGCTACTAAAGTACATTAACAAGAAATATTTAGATGACTATTTTTTGGGGGGATGAATTAATGGATAATTCATATTATGCAATGAAAATTCTCTAATTATTCTCCTCTATTTCCCTACTCATACCTCTACCTAGACACTCAATCATAGCTCTTCAAATTTCCTCTACTTCCTGAATGACAAGACAGTAGCAACATAGTACTGCAATTAACATGCAAAATTCTCCATCAAACATTATCAACACTGCTGCATCACCAGCAACAAAATACAGTGGTCCCCCGAGTAACGAACACCCCGGAAATCGAACAATTATGTAAGTATAATATTGTAAGTGCTTGTGGAAGTGTATTTTTGGGGGCCTGAAATAGACTAACTTACATGACATTATTCCTTAAGGGAGTAAATTCGTTCGGTAATGGCACTTAAGCAGGCTTCTGGGATGAAGTTTTTCGTTACTCGGGGGACCACTGTACTATAATATTATTAATAATAATATTAAGATTAATTAATAATGAGGTCAGCACACTTGATCCTGCTGTGAATATAACAGCCTGATATTACCTAGCTGAATATTCAGATAATTTCATCATAAAATCAATAAAAAGTAAGACAATAACTTAGTAATCACAATTTCTTACCTTTGTAATTAAAATAAACTTGAATAAGAATATATGAACTACACTGTAGCTTTTTAAGTGATTAATGAAAAATGTACATGAGGTAAAGGAATACTGTAATAGTTACAAAGGCCACTTAAGACAAGTTAAATGCAGCAATAAAATAATAATAATGATAATGTTAATAATAAAGACCAGGTGCTATAGTTTCAATTTTCAAGCAAATAAATTTTCATAAATTAGAGTAATAAAATAAGAGAGAACTGCTATACTGTACCTCTAAATACACTTTTTCTTAATCAATGAAGCACAAAAGTAACATAACATTTAACACTCAACATGCCAAATATATGTGCAAAACATAATGCTTATTATATCTAACCACAAAGACTTTAACTGCAGACATTCTTATTGACTGTGAGACCAAGTTCTACTACAGTGTGCAACTGATGAGGTAGAGTGCAACACACTCGTTGTGAAACACAACTACTGTTTAAAAGGCAGCCTGAGAGGAAGAAGAATAGGAGGAACAGGGAGGGAGGGAGGGAGTTTGGCAGAAGCAGGGAGGGAAAGGTAGAAACTAAGAAGCATTTATGTGTATACATGTACGTATATATATTATGTATAAGTAATCAAAACCAAATTCACACAATTCAATTGTCTGACAGTTTTACTTTTGATCCTCCATCAAACAGCTTTGATTATTCAGAGTTTATTTTTTGGGGCTTTCTATATGACCCCTAATTTGAAAGTTAACTATAGTATTTAGCACTTATTGGTTTTCTTATGGTTGTCAATATTATCAAGATTAGAGTGATATTTCAAGAGCCTCTCAAATACAAAATGAGCTCAAATTTGAAATAAAATTTATATGTTGAGAAGTTATGTTTCTCAAGGCCCTTGAATTCACAATGGCCCCTAGAAACATACTATATTTTCTGGCATATAAAACACACAAGCATGTAAGGTGCACCTCAATTTTGCCAGGCATATTCTGGAAAAAATATAAAATGCAAAACTTGCTTCACAATGATAGCAAGCCAGTGACTGGCTGCTTATGTGCACAGTGTAGCTGGAGGAAGTGGGACCTTGCACAGCCTGTTGTCTGCTCTACTACCACCAACCACCGAAATATGGCTACCTGTTGTTTACAGATGGTTACTTTGCAATTATTTACCACTGTTGAGCTAGTTTGCTTATTATGTACCAGTAATATGTGAATTATAATTTATAATATTTACAAATCATTCTACAGAAATCTGGGAAACAGTTTTGTAGGGAGTGGGGGGGCACAGGTTTTTGCATTTTAGTTTACCAGTACCACAACACTGTAACTACCCAAAGCCTACCCTTATTCATGACTTTGAGCATATAAGGCACAAGGTGATTTTTTTATGGAGGGGGGGGGGGAATGGCTTACATGCCAGAAAATATAATAACTTTCACAAATTTGGAGGTTCAGTTGTATACATGTGACCCCAGACATGACAACTATGCAGTATACATATGCCTCCAAACATGACAACTATGCAAATACATACACAATAAACCCTCAATTTAATGGTCCTAGATATAAAATACTACAGATAAACGACAAAATCTGATGGATAGGATGATCTGGAAATGGTGGACAGTTCACTGATTACACAGTTGTCACAAAATGCTTCACATAACAAGGGACTTTCTATAAAGTAATACAGTGGTACCCCGACTTACGATGCTATCATTTTACGTTATTTTCGATAACCGATATTTATAACGTAAAAAATGTGACTTTGACTTACGATGTTTGCTTCGTGTACCGACATTCGTACCGGACGTGTCCGCTTGGCGCCCAGCTGAGCGCGCACTCCAGGGAGCGTCAGTGTGCTATTGTTTACAAGTGAGAGCGACCACCCACCCACACCCACGCATTCATACCAGTATATTGTCATTATTCCACTGTTTTTAGTGCTTGCAACTGCTAAATAAGCCACCATGGGCCCCAAGAAAGCTCCTAGTGCCAAGCCTGTGGTAAAGAATGTGCAGGGAGTGAAGCATTTATGCAGGGAGTGTAGCATTTATGCAGGGAGTGTAGGGTCAGGGGGAAAATGCAGGGAGTGTAGCAAAGATGCAGAGAGTGTAGCAGGGATGCAGGGAGTGTAGCAGGGATGCAGGGAGTGTAGCAAAGATGCAGGGAGTGTAGCAAAGATGCAGGGAGTGTAGCAGGGATGCAGGGAGTGTAGCAGGGATGCAGGGAGTGTAGCAAGGATGCAGAGAGTGTAGCAGGGATGCAGGGAGTGTAGCAAGGATGCAGAGAGTGTAGCAAAGATGCAGGGAGTGTAGCAGGGATGCAGGGAGTGTAGCAGGGATGCAGGGAGTGTAGCAAAGATGTAGGGAGTGTAGCAGGGATGCAGGGAGTGTAGCAGGGATGCAGGGAGTGTAGCAAGGATGCAGGGAGTGTAGCAAGGATGCAGAGAGTGTAGCAAGGATGCAGGGAGTGTAGCAAGGATGCAGGGAGTGTAGTAGGCATGCAGGGAGTGTAGCATTCATGCAGGGAGTGTAGCATTCAAAGAAAAAGGCCAGTAACCCCAGAAAAGAACTTGGTACCTGCAGTGTTAATGGAAGGGTATTCCCCTTCCAAACACTAGCATACTACTCCACCTTCTTCCCTCCTCCCGTCCTCCACACATCAACAACTCTTCAATAAATGTAAGTGATATGTTATTGTACAATATTTACATGTGTATTTAGGTATTCTTTATTAAATTCTGTATTATTTAATGTCAAAAAGTTCTAAAAAATATTTTATTTAACTACTTTTGGAAGTCTTGGACGGATTAAATTTATTTCCATTATTTCTTATGGGGAAAATTGATTCGTGTAACGATTGTTTCGCCTTAAAATATGCCATCTCTGACGGATTAATATCGTAAGTCGGGGTACCACTGTATGTCAATCACCCAAACTGTATAACATACTGTATTACACTTTATAGAAATAAAATATGTTTTTGTTTTTGCTGTTACAATCATGGCAAAAATCTTATCTCTATTCACCACAATTACCATTAATGGCCATCTGCTTTTCCCACATTAGTCCATTAAATCAAGGATTTAAACTAGTGTGTGTACTCACCTAGTTGTGGTTGCTGGGGTCGAGTCACAGCTCCTAGCCTCGCCTCTTCACTGGTCGCTACTAGGTCACTCTTCCTGCTCCATGAGCTTTATCATACTTCTTCTTAAAGCTATGTATGGATCATGCCTCCACTACATCATTTCCCAGACTATTTCACTTCCTGATAACTCTGTGACTGAAGAAATATTTCCTAACATCCCTGTGATTCATCTGACTCTTCAACTTCCAATTGTGACCCCTTGTTGCTGTGTCCCATCTCTGGAACATCCTGTCTGTCAACCTTGTCAATTCCTCTCAGTATTTTATATGTCCTTTGATATACCTTTGAAGAGTTTTGAGAGTATCTACTCTCTGAGCCCGGCCATGGGCCAGGCTCGTCTGGTGCTTGCCTGGTCAACCAGGCTGTTGCTGCTGGAGGCCCACTGCCCCACATATCCATCACAGCCTGGTTGATCTGGCACCCGATGAAGATACTTGTCCAGTTTCCTCTTGAAGGCTTCTACACTGGTTCCAGCGATGTTTCGGATATCTTCTGGTAAGATGTTGAATAGTTTGGGACCCCGGATGTTAATACAGTGCTCCCGTATTGTCCCCACCGAACCCCTGCTCCTCACTGGGTTTATTTTACACTTTCTCCCATATCTCTCACTCCAGTATGTTGTTATGGCAGTGTGCAGATTTGGGACCAGGCCCTCAAGTACTTTCCAAGTATATATTATCATGTATCTCTCTCTCCTCCGCTCCAATGAGTACATGTTCAAGACTTGAAGGCGTTCCCAATAATTTAGATGTTTCAATGGCTCAATGTGAGCCGTAAACGATCTCTGAATTTGTTCCAGCTCTGATATTTCTCCTGCCCTGAACAGGGCCGTCAGCACAGAGCAGTATTCTAAGTGAGGGAGCAACTAGCGATTTGAAGAGTGTCACCATCGGCATTATTTCTCTTATTCTCTTATTTCTCCCCCCCCCCATCTCTCCTGTCCTCCAGTGTCATCAGGTCAATTTCCCTCAACCTCTCCTCATAGGACATGCCCTTTAGCTCCAGGACTAGTCTTGTTGCAAACCTTTGCACTTTCTCTAATTTCCTTACATGCTTGGCTAGGTGTGGGTTCCAAACTGGTGCTGCATATTCCAATATAGGCCTGACACACACAGTGTACAGGGTCCTGAACGATTTCTTATTGAGATGTTGGAATGCTATTCTTAGATTTACTAGGTGCCCATATGCTGCAGCAGTTATTTGGCTGATGTGCACCTCAGGAGATGTGCCCGGTGTTATACACACCACAAGATCCTTTTTCTTGAGTGAGGTTTGTACTCTCTGGCCCCCTAGACTGTACTCCGTCTGCGGTCTTCTTTGCCCCTCCCCAATCTTCATGACTTTGCACTTGGTGGGGTTGAACTCCAGAAGCCAGTTTCTGGATCAGGCCTGCAGCCTGTCCAGATCCCTTTGTAGTTCCACCTGGTCCTTGTCTGATTGAATTCTCATCAACTTCACATCATCTGCAAACAGGGACACTTCTGAGTCTATTCCTTCCATCATGTCATTCATATATGTATACCAGAAACAGCACCAGTCCTAGGACTGACCCCTGTGGGACCCCGCTCGTCACAGGCGCCCACTCTGACACCTTGTCACGTACCATGACTCCCTGATGTCTTCCCGACAGGTATTCCCTGATCCATTGCAGTGCCTTCCCTCTTATACCTGCCTGGTCTTCCAGCTTATGCACTAATCTCCTGTGTGGAACTGTGTCAGAAGCCTAATACAGTCCAAGAAAATGCAATCTACCCACCCCTCTCTCTTGTCTTACTGCCGTCACCTTGTCATAGAACTCCAGTAGGTTTGTGACACAGGATTTCCCGTCCCTGAAAGTGTGCTGGTAGTCGTTGATAAACTCATTCCTTTCTAGGTGCTCCACCATGCTTCTCGTGATAATCATATCCATGACTTTGCATACTATACATGTTAGTGACACTGGTCTGTACTGTGTGTGTGTGTGTGTGTGTGTACTCACCTAGTTGTGGTTGCAGGGGTCGAGTCATAGCTACTGGCCCCACCAGGAGCTTTGAGTGATACACCAGTAAAGGCTTCAATTTAAAATCCCCAGTAGCATTACTACACAACATGAGAGTTAGCCTGTCTTTCATAGGCTTGTGTCCTGGCAGTGCCTTTTCTTCTTGAGTAATGTAGGTCCTGTTGGGCATTTTCTTCCAAAACAGGCCTGTTTCGTCACAATTGAACACTTGTTCAGGTTTCAATTTTTCAGTCTTTATGTAGTCCTGAAACTCGTTTATGAATTTTTCAGCTGCATGTTTGTCTGAACTGGCAGCCTCACCATGCCTTACCACATTATGTATGCCACTACAATTTTTAAATCTCTCAAACCAGCCTTTGCTGGCTTTAAATTCACTACCACTACAATCAACACTGGTTGCAGGCATTTTCTTTGCACAATGCAAAGAAAATGTGACTCCGACACACTATCACCCGCCAACTCTTTATCCTTGATTCACACCAGCAACAACTTCTCAATCTCTTCGATTATTTGTGGTCTATTTTTGGCTCGCACACTAACACCTTTTACAACATCAGCTTCCTTGATTTGTTCCTTCTTAAGCAGGATAGAAGCAATAGTTGACCTGTTTTTGCCATATATCCTGGCATGCTCACACATTCGCACACCACTCTCGTATTTTTGTATTATTTCCTTCTTCGTGTCTACGGTGTTTCTCACTTTCTTCATCCCAGGGGTACCACTAGGAACTTTCTTGGGACCCATGGTAGCTTATTTCACAGTCGCACTTAATGAACAAATTCCAAACAATTATAATTGTGAAATGTCTGGATGAGCGTGCAAACAACGCAGGACTGGCTCTCCACGCCTGCGCGGTGAGGCACCCAAGCGCCTGGGCAGACAGGTCATGGACGCACTTGTTCAAATCGCGATATTTTGTTCGCATGGCGATATCGATTTTCTTGTTCTAATGATGATATGTTCTATTTCTGAGCCGTTCGAATAGCGAGGGTCCACTGTATGTCTGGAAATTTTCCAAAATTTCAAGTGTTTTAGAGTTATTGTGTATTCTATATATACTCTGATAATTATAATTATGTGTACCTGTACCTAAATATACTCACACACTGCTGGCATGTAGGTACACATTAAAATCACTAAGTGTCCCTGTAGTCTTAACGCCATAGTAATAATACTAATACGTAATTATAATCACTCTTGGGCACATTAAATGTCTTATTTTATGTTAATTTAGACATTCATTAATCCATCTATGATATTTTCTTCAAAATTATAAGAAACATGTTACATAGCATATAAACATGCTATGTTTATATGCTATGGAGGTGTGGTTGCTGGGCAGAGGGAAAACATTATGTAATACTAATAATAATCACTCTTTAGCACATTAACCCTTAAACGGTCCAAACGTATATATACGTTAGTACTGCTACTGCCCCAAACGTATATTTACGTTTTATTTTTCCTGCCTCCAAATTTGGCATGATTGGCCTGAGATGCCTGGTCAGCATAGAATGGGTCTTAACACTCGGTGTGCACCATATTAAAAAAATCTGGGACCACTTAGTACCTTGTGGGAGCACCAGTTAAATTGAGCGCCAGCTAGAGCAAACACTGCGGCAAACACCAAGGATTCACTGATGTCATGTCATATTAACACTCCCCTTTGAAGTGGAAAGTGATGTCGGCAGGCTGGCAGGCCAGCTGGCTGCCTGCCTGCCTGGCCACCTGGTTGGCCATCTGGCTGGTCAGCTGGGTACCTGATTGGCTGTCTATCTCTGTCTGTCTGTCTGTATCTATCTGTCTCTGTCTCTATCTCACAGGAACACATACGTAAATACAATTATACATAGTGTAAATTACCTAGGATAACTAAAAAAATCAAGACAAAGTGATATAATGTGCTTGTGATCTGCGTAATACCAGTTGGTTTATGAGCTACTCTCTGTAATTACTCACTGTAATTACTGGACTGATAAGAAGAGGTAAAACTACCCCTCACCCCTCATCAAATGTCACCAGTTATCATTAGTGGAGATCAGCTGAAATAAGGCAGTGACACATATCTTACATAATGACTTCAAGGGAACTTTATTATTATTATTATCATCATTATTATGCTCTATTATTATTATTATTATTATTCACTATCATTATTATTATATTATTTTTATGCACTATCATTATTATTATTATTTGAGTACAATTTCAGTACCTAATATTACTGTCAGAACAAAGATTGGCTATGAAATCACAAGAACTACTATAAATTGTAATTATCAGAACATAAAAATTATATAAAAATAATAAAAAAAAAGAGAAAAAAAGGTATATCGGCAACAATTCTGCAAGCGGCAGGGCTCCTGTTGCTGTCAGGTGAGCATCCAGTGCCAACTTCTCCGCCTCATATCTCGGTAACTACTCACCCTAATTGGTTTTTTTTTATCCGATAACACTTAACCCTTAAACTGTCCACACGTAGATATACGTTCACGTGCGTAGCTGACCGACTATTTTGAGAAAAAAATAAATTGTTCTTTTTCTTTAAAATGAAGAGTGCATTTTGTTTGTCATTCCCACATGTTGTAATACTGCACACAATGAGTGCACAGACCCATTCTCTAATCTCTAGGCAACTCAGGCTTATCGTGGCAAGGTTAAAAGCATTTGAAAAAAAACGTAGATCTACGTTCGGGGCAGTACGCACGCGAACGTATATCTACGTTTGGACAGTTTAAGGGTTAAAAAATGTGTTCTTTATTTCTATAATTTTTTTTTTTCAAAATATTCGGGGCACTGGGCATGCGAACGTATATATACGTTTAGACCGTTTAAGGGTTAAATGTCTTACTTTATGTTAATATAGACATTTTTATTAATCCATCTATGATATTTTCTTTTAAATTATATAAGAAACATGTTACATAGCATATAAACATAATACAGTGGTACCCAGAGTTTCGGACATAATTTGTTCCAGAAGGCTGTTCGAGTGCCATAAATGAACGAATTTGTTCCCATAAGGAATAATGTAAATTAGATTAGTTCGTTTCAGACCCCCAAAAATACAGTTACAAAAGCACTTACAATAATACACTTACATAATTGTTCGAGTTGGGAGCCGTTGAAACTCGGGGTACCACTGTATGTTTATATGCTATGAAGGTGTGGTTGCCGGGTGGAGGGAAAACATTATGTTTTCTCTGGTCCAGCATCAGAGAAAATGTGTATGAATCTGCGTCTGGCCCAGTCACTCCCGATAACACATAATGCTTTTGTTTACAATTCTCGGCATTAATTATTCATTACTTCTCCCTTCATTTATGATGGCATCTAAAGGTAGTTGTTAGAAACGATTAAACTCAGTGAAAGAAAGTATGTTGATGGTAACAATATGGCTCTGGGCCGCATTAAATATTGTATAGCTATGTAGGTAGGTAGGTGCAGCTATGTAGCCAGGCGGACTACATAGCTACATCTACCGGCTACCTACACCTGACTTCTTACAAGTAAATACTACTCACCTCTCATCCTACATTAAGACTACACATATTTTATGGTAAATAATGAATGTACTGTGTATTATTTTACTTTTTATTGTTTTAATGCCTAGTTCTATTACTAAGCTTAATATAAGTTGTTGTCTGGCATATATATACATTTATAAGTGGAAAAAATGGCGTTCTGCTTTCCAGCAGTAGCCTGAAACCTAACCTGCCATATAAGTGGGGCCCTACTGTATGTTAGTTAGTTAGTTACCATTTTGTCCTAGGCACATGTCGATTAGACACTAGGCCTGTTGTATGTATGTGTGTGTGTGTGTGTGTGTAACGAAACACTTCAAAATGTTTCGGCCCCGCCGGGAATTGAACCCGGGCCCTCCGTGCGTAAAGCAAGAGCGCTAGCCACCATGCCATCGGGGCGTGTGTGTGTGTGTGTACTCACCTAATTGTGGTTGCAGGGGTCGAGACTCAGCTCCTGGCCCCGCCTCTTCGCTGTCCGCTACTGGGTCTCTGCTCTCCCTGCTCCATGAGCTTTATCATACCTCGTCTTAAAACTATGTATGGTTCCTGCCTCCACTATATCTTTCTCTAGACTATTCCACTTCCTGACTACTCTGTGGCTGAAAAAATGCTTCCTAACATCCCTTTGACTCATCTGAGTCTTCAGCTTCCAGTTGTGTCCCCTTGTTTCTGTGTTCCCTCTCTGGAACATCCTGTCACTGTCTACCTTGTCGATTCCCCCCAGTATTTTGTATGTCGTTATCATGTCTCCTCTGACCCTTCTTTCCTCCAGTGTTGTTAGTCCTATTTCCCTCAACCTTTCCTCATAGGACAGACCCCTGAGTTGTGGAACTAACCTTGTCGCAAACCTTTGCACTTTCTCTAGTTTCTTTACGTGCTTGACGTGTGTGTGTGTGTGTACTCACCTATTTGTACTCACCTATTTGTGGTTGCAGGGGTCGAGTCATAGCTCCTGGCCCCGCCTCTTCACTGATTGCTACTAGGTCCTCTCTCTCCCTGCTCCATGAGCTTTATCAAACCTCGTCTTAAAACTATGTATAGTTCCTGCCTCCACTACGTCGCTTTCTAGGCTATTCCACTTCCTGACAACTCTATGACTGAAGAAATACTTCCTAACATCCCTTTGACTCATAGGAGTCTTCAACTTCCAATTGTACCCCTTGTTTCTGTGTCCCCTCCTGGAACATCTTGTCTCTGTCCACCTTATCTATTCCTTGCAGTATTTTATATGTCGTTATCATGTCTCCCTTAACCCTCCTGTCCTCTAGTGTCGTCAGGCCGATTTCCCCTTTAAACCCTTTTTTTGTAGGACAATCCCTTATCTCTGGGACTAGTCTTGTTGCAAACCTCTGCACTTTCTCTAATTTCTTGACGTGCTTGACCAGGTGTGGGTTCCAAACTGGTGCTGCATACTCCAGTATGGGCCTGACGTATATGGTGTATAGAGTCTTGAATGATTCCTTAGTGAGGTATTGGAATGCTATTCTTAGGTTTGCCAGCCGCCCGTATGCTGCAGCAGTTATCTGATTGATGTGTGCCTCAGGAGATGTGCTCGGTATTATACTCACCCCAAGATCTTTTTCTTTGAGTGAGGTTTGCAGTCTTTGGCCACCTAGACTATACTCTGTCTGCGGTCCTTTGCCCTTCCCGATCTTCATGACTTTACATTTGGCAGGGTTAAATT